>PVJC01000564.1:0-119574 GCA_004026665.1 Murina feae
GGGGGAGGAGGGGGAGGGGGGTGTTCCTTCTCTCTCATTTCTTGGTTTTGTTTATCAGCCGATCTGTTTGCTGGATTTGGGCTCGGAATGACCCACCTGTGAAGTGCTTTTCCTTCCTCCTCGCCTTGAACTCTGCAGGGGGCTTGGCTGGGAGGGGGCCGGGGAGGGAGAGAGAGAAGGGGGGGGACACAAAAACTTCCTTCTCTCTCTCTCCCTCTCTCTCTCCTCTCCCCGTGTACCTCCAGCCCGGCAGTGTCACCTCCTCTTGGAGGGGTTGGAAGAAGCTGAGATCTCCCGGCAGAGCTGGAAATGGTGATGAATCTTTTTTAATCAAGGGACAATTCCTTTTGTATGTACCTTTCGTTTCTCTTTCTCCTTCTCTTTTTTCGTGCTTTCCTTCCCTGGGGGTTAATAACCATTTCATTGATGGGGCAGACTTCTTTCGCTTCTCCCTGACGTTTCTTTCTTTCTCTCTTTTTTTTTTTTAATATGTGTGTGTGTGTGTGTGCGTTTCAATGTGCACATTTTTTAAAGAGATAAACTCATTTGTAAAATAGCTGAAGAAACTGCGCCCCTTTTAAACTTTACGGATGCCTTTCTTTAACGCCTTATGTAATCATAATTTGAAAGAATTTGATAACAGTACAGCAGGTTGAAATTTAAGTGCTATGTAGTGGCTGAGTTGGGAATTTGATCTGATTATTCCATAAAGAAAGAAAAGTTTTGTGTGGGTGTTTTTTTTTGGGGGGGGGGTAGGGAGAGTGGTGGTGAAGAAGGGGAGGGGAGGGAGAAGGGAAGTGGTTTTGGAGACAAGTGAAGCTGCCTGTTTTCCAGTAAGTAATGGAGAAATTCCAGGAGCCAGGGCTAAATATACTTGGCGATCAATACAGAAATGGCTCATTGTGAATAATTTAGCTGCTGGTGCAGTGAGAGTTTTGAAACTAAAGGCAAAAAGGACCAGGGCCAAAGGGGGGAAAAATAAGTAAAAAAAAAAAAAAAAAAATCTCCTCAGGGCATGTCAATTCTTTAAACTTTTTCTTTCAAAGAATACAGTTAGCTTATCGATCTTTTCATTATGTGAAATCAAAGCTAGGGGGTGTCATCTCCTACAACTTAACTTTTGTTTCTGAGAATTAAGTGCTTGTTTTGCGTCTTTGGTGCATAAGAATAATTCCCCAAACTTTTTTTTTTTTTTTTTTTAAGCGATTCCCTTCCCAACAGCGAAAAATTTATGAAATTTTCAAAATCAGACTGTATGAAGTAAGCTTGGCGTTTGTATCCAACCATGCATGGTCTGGCAGGGAAGTGAGGTTACATTGAACAGGCGCTCACTCACAACTGGGGGGTAGGCTCAGACGCCAATACAAGTTCAGGAGTTGGGTGACGCCTGCCTGCAGAAATCTTAGAGACACACTCGGGCACCAAGTCTTTGTTTTGTTTTGTTTTCTTATGTTTGTTTGTCCTCCCCCCCTCCCTCTTAGAACATGATGAACCCACTTGCAACAATTGTGAATAGAGCTATCTGTATACTAGGGAAGTCCTCAGACTGCAGTGCGATTGTGGGAAGTAGTGAGTGGTAAAGCTGGCCGGTTGGCGATGTGGCCCCCTGGTTTGTGTTTTTGTTTGTTTGTTTGTTTTTTGGGTGTTTTTTTTTCTTCTTCTTTGAACCAAGTAAATTCTGATTAAGAGAGTCATTCCTTTCTTGCTACAGCCCATCTCACAGCACACTTATCTTTCCTATCCTATCTCCAGCAGGAATCAGATCATTTGCAGAAAGAGTTCAGTGACTTGCAAATGAGCACATACAGTACACTGTCGTATGTTTCCTGGGCACAGGTTGCAGCAGCAGCAGCAGCAACATGGGCTAACTGCTTGGAGCTTCAAATAAGTTAAGCATTTCAGGGCAGAACTGAAAGGAATCATTGTGTTAAGGGTCTAATCTTTTGTATTGCAGCACTGCACTTTGACTATGGAAACAGAGGCTATCGATGGCTATATAACGTGTAAGTATTCATTTCCATTAATTCTCTTTATTGCTAATAAAGTTGTGCTTCTGTAGTACCTGTACCTGAACTTTTCTCAATTGTAAGTCTTTATCACGGATTCTATACTCTCATTTTCTATCTGTTCACAACTTCACCCTTAATGTGAGCCTGATAAAATGGCAGCGTGCAGTGAAATAGAAATACACTTACTATATTAAAGATAACATGTAAAGCAGTAGAGCTTAGCAGATCCACACTTTCCTGGCTGATTACTTTACCCAAGTTTACAATTGGTCAGGTTACATATATGTCTCCTAATAATGGCATGTACTAAATAGTTATTGCATTGTGAACTTACTTAATAGTTTCCAACGTACAGCCTACGTTATCGGACTCCTATTCTGAAAGAGAATTAGCTTCTAAATTCTCATCTTGTTTGGTTAAAAACAAACAAGTTGACATGTGTTTAGCCAACTCTCCTTTCAAACATCCAACTTTCCGATAGCCAGCATTTTAGAAAATGCTCATTATGTTCAGTGATTATATTCGGTTTTAAAAGAAATTTAGTTTTTTAAACTAAAGAATACTTTAGAAATCAACTCGTCCCAGTTCCTCTTACGTTACAGTCACGATTATTGTGTTAGTGAAATTTTGTCTTGTGTGTGTGTGTGTGTGTGGTGGGGAGGGAGCCTGTTTGTCGCTTTTTGTCATTTCATCCATTTACTATATGTTCCTAAATTATATTGCCCAAAGTTTCTTTTAAGGAAAAGCGTATTACATTACAATTTCAAGGCTATTCGTGCCACTGCATGAGACAAAGTTGGTAATTAGATGTGATGTGACAACGAACAGAGACCAAAAGATTTTATTTTGTGAAAACAGGTGACAATGAGCTTTCACCTGAAAGGGAGCACTCCAATATGGCAATTGACCTCACCTCAAGCACACCCAATGGACAGCATGCCTCACCAAGTCACATGACAAGCAGTAAGTCTTCTTTTTATGTTTTTCCTCCTATTTCTCTAGCAACAGCCTTGAATTTGTTAAGTCTGTGGGGTCCTCTCACATTGTGGAGTAGCTGCTGTTATAGATTTTGCTAAAGAAAGAACAACAGAGATTTATTCCTGTTCGTTCTAGTATCATAAAACATGAGTCTGCTTACTAGTCTGAACTATCCCAAGGTGGCATTTGGGAGCTGGTGCTTACCTGTATCAGGTAAGAAATGTTAGGCTTTCTGGTTATTGTTTTGACTTGTCAGGTTTATGACTAGATTTGTTGTTGTTGTTGGATTAAAAAAAAAAAAAAAGATGGAAACGCGTCCCTTCCAAAGGACTCTTCACAGTGAAAAAAAGGAAATAATTTTATATTGCTTTGGTACAAAGCTAATCCATCAGTGGTAGAATTGCAGTGTTGCTTTTTTTTTTTTTTAATGTGAAAGTTTTTCCTCCAAAGTGTTGGTAGTGAAGTGTAATTGAAAATTTATAGAACTCATTTACAGCCATTTCTCTAACAAAGTGAAAGCTTTTTGTTTAGGATTGTCCAGAGAAGAATGGAGAGAATTTGGAAGGATGTTTTGAACTTATAGGCATAGACAGTTTTGGCTACTGTTTTTGATGAAGAGTCATTCATTGATGTAGTAAACGCTTCTGTGTGATGAAAAGACAACTTACATGCTATCAGGGACAGAGACAAAACACTTTAAGAATATGGTTTGTTTTCTCTTATAATGTTTTATCAGTTTAGTTATCAAGTGCGAGTGCTTTATTATTCCTACTCAAACATTATTTGAAGTCTTGTGTTTCCCTTATAGTTTTGGTATATGTTATATTCTCATATAGAAATGATGACTGACTTACATTTAACTTTATTTAATTAGACGTTTTTCATTTGGTTGATATGTGAAGGAAAGGCATTTTTCTTTCCTTTGTAAAAAAGTGAAGGTTTAATAACTAAAGAAACTGAATCATCTACTGAATTATGAGCATATCGCTAAGTTAATTCTCATTATCTGAACAGAACAAAATTTCCAATTCCTTCTTTCAGTTCTCAAAACTTAAGGTTACTATAAACCTCCTAGCTTTGTAAGTAGTAAAGACTACTGAATTATAAGCAAAAGTATATTGAGTACTATTGAATACATTTTGCAACTCATTAACTTTAAGTGATTCTAGCTATTGACTTGAATTTTTTATTTAACTATGTGAACTTATTTAATAGTTTTCTTTCTTTTTATTAATGGGAAACACTTCCTAGGAAGATTTCATTCTAGAAGCAGTCATTGAAATTCCTTTATTACGTAGAAAGAAAAATTAATAGGTAGTAAGTGAATGTATATTAAATTATAGTCCAAATGTCTTATAATGGATCTTGTAGCATTAACTTATTTTTTTTTTGCTATTGATTAGATAAAAGTTACACTATTAATGTAATGTAGGTAGTACAATTTTTACATTTTTACAATCTTACTAGTTCTTTAGTAGAATATATTTTTACTTCTCAGATAATCTTTGTATGATTTCCTAAAGGGTAAAGACAGATGCCTTTGCAATTTCGGTTAGCCAGCTATTTAACAATTGGCTTTAGAAGCATTGAATATAGGGGATATATATTAATGTTAATCATAGGCTTTACTGATATCCCCTAGCCACCACTATAACATCAGTAGGAAAATGTGTTTTTTTTAATTGGTTAATCACCTTCTTTATTTGTGAATTTGATTCTGGTTTAGCAAGTACTGGCTTCAAAAAGGTAGTTCACCCATCTATTTTAAATATATAGTGCAGAGTGCAGGCATGATCAGTTTGAACAAATAAGAGGTGTGCTTTTGACGTTTGGGCTTTTCACACCCATAAACAGTTAAATTACGTTTGGTAAAGAGGTTTTTTGTTGTTGTCTTTACAACTTACTAGCCCGTGGCAATTTCACGTTAGGATGGGTTTTGGCTGGGCTGCACGTGTTTTTGAGTCCTTTTCCAAAGCGTTGCAGGTTAAATGCGTTGGCTCTCACTTCAGAGCTGTCTTGCATCCTTTATGTAGCCTCTATTTACAGTATCTAGGTTACCCACTTAGGTGTTAGATGGAGAAGATACCCATTTTTTCCTTTCTGTGAGATCTAGGGGAATATCAGCATTTGAGATTGCCAGAGCAAAAAGTGGTAGAGAGAGAGAGAGACTCTTGTCTAATTTGAACAAGAGACTTAGAACCTGCCACTCATACTTTCCTATAACTGGAAATAATTTGTGTGTGTGTGTGTGTGTGTGTGTGTCTGTGTCTGTGAGACCTGTCAAATCACTTGCGTCTGAGACCACTGGTTTTCGTAAATGCCTTTACGCACATTCTTGTCTTTATTGGGAAGAACTTAATTTATTTTCTGCACTTTTTAATATCTTCATGTATACTTCCCGAAGGGCTGTTGCTTCCAAAAACAGAATTGCAATTTTGATTGGAAGTAAATGTGGAAATCTTTCAGAGAGACAGCCTCCAGTAGTAAACAGGGGAGGACAGGAGTATATAGGTAAGAGGGAAAGTTACTTTAAAACAGTTTAGAAAAAAAACAAAAGAATTAAAACCTATGGTGTTTAATAAAATAACTTCCATTCTGGCAGTAAAATATTGATAAGAGGTGATAGCCACCTTATTTTGGCTTTAGGAAAGTGCCCGGTTGGACTCTAAGGTCGTCGTCCTTTGTTTTGGCCCTTCGATGACTATTCTGAGATGAAGAGTGTATGTACAACTTGCTGCCAGCTATTGCATAATAAATAATGACAGCAGCGATCATTATTTGACAGGGCTAGAAGAGAGCATCGGCGACTTGGGAGGGAACTAAAAATGTTACCATGCCTGACAGCTTTGGGTTTTAAAATGCAGCAAATAAGATAATCTTAAAAAGAAGTCAGAAGTATTAGTTGATCTTAACATTTTATAATGACTGTGTCCCATGGTTTAGAATGAGTTTTCTTAGAGAACTTAAGAGTTTTTCTTCTGGAATAAGGATCACTCTGATAGGAAGATGAGCATTGTTGCCTGAGATCATTAGTGTACATGTCGAGTCTGCTGACAACCTTCGGTGTCAGGGATGACAGTATATGCCTTGATGGCTACTGGAAATACACAGTGTTAAGTTATTTTAAAAATAGCTTCTGGAAGTTAAGAATCTGAGACAGACAACTCAGACAGAACAATATAAAAATAATCCATATTGTATTTCGGCCTCTCAGATGAGTCTTGCTTTATGATTCCTTCTGTTTCTGGGTTAGCGCATTTCCAGTTCCTGCAAAGTCGCTTCAGTATTGGTTTCAAACTGGTCTATACCTGCTGCTGTCTGTATTAAAAATTAGTTTTAAGGTTCAAGAAATTGTAATTAATTATATTTTTCTTATCACCTACTATTATAATGCAAGTGAGTAAATTTTATTTGGATTTAATGGTATGAAAATACAGCCTGATACAAACTTTGTTTCTATGACTTTAAAATCTTTACATGGATTAAGTTCACAGTCAATATTATTTATCAGTTTGATAGGCAGATGGCATGTATGGAATTGGAAGAAGTAGTCATTCTAGTAATTCTAGTTTTACTCTGACCAATAATCAGGTTATGGAATCTAGTTTATCCTTTTCAGAGTGCTTCACAATTATTATTTTTTTCTTAGCTAGTTTCCATTTTTAGCAGCAGAAGTATATTATGATTTCCACTTTTCATATGTGGAAATGGAAGCTTAAAGAAATGAGTCGGCCTTTTAGGACCCTTGGCAAAAGGAAGAAGTTATCAGGATTGGGACATAAAACTGTGATGTTATCTTGTAGGTTAGTTGGATTACTTAACTGCTATTTCTCTGTAATGTCATCATCTCAGGATGCCCACCATGTCCAATACTGACCCATGTTTTAGTGGCAAAAGCAGTATTACAGAAATAGAAAAGGGTTATTATGAGGGTGGAGTAACATCAGATAATCTTGGTCTAGTGCTCTTTTAAAAAGTAACTTATTTGGGGGCTCACCAGCTTTCCAAATTGTCTTCTGTAGCTTTGTTTGGCAGTCACTCTTGGTTGGATTTCCAGAGGATACACCCTAATATAACATCAGGTGGACTTAATGTAAAAACTCACTGTTTTGAATTGTGTAGTACTGAAGTTTGTGTTAAAAACATATCTTAGTTTTTACTTGTTACGAAAATTTTTTAAAGTTTGATTTTATTTCTTTACACCTCATGAGAGCTAAGTGTTATGGCTGTGTACCAAAAGAAAAAAAAAAAAGGAAAAAGAACCAAAGGAAGTATATGCAGGGAATTAACAGCAAAAGTGCTGTATTTTTTTCTTTGTACCTAATTCCTCCCTTCCCCTATTTTTCGGCTGTTTCAGAGTAAGGATAAAGATCTGTGTTTGAGAAACAAAACAACGTATTATAGGAGCATTATCCATATTGCCTCCATATTTTCCCAAATTGGTCTTTCTCACTGGAAGAACAGTTTTTTAAAAATGGAACCAGATTAATTAGTATCTATTGGGAGCCTTTCTTCAAGCCCTAGTGTTTTGGAATCTCGGGGTCTAATGCCCTTCTCCCCGAACTTTGAATATGGATATATGTTGATCTTATTCTGAAAGAGCAATAGTAGCGTCATGAGTAGTAGTCCTAACATGAGTAAAACATGTTGTTTTTCTTTGCTTTTTCCTTTATATCTGTTTATGTCAAATATACTTATTGATCTGGTGGTCTTTCCCTTTTGTGAATTAATCAATACTGAGGACATTTCTGCTTTGAAATAGGTAAGGAATATTTGGGAACTATTTCCCGTATTACAAATGTTTAATCACTACTGGAGTGAGAGGAGGAAAGGAGACATAATTTCTGAGTGTACATAAGATGCTCCTAGCATTATGCTTTATGCATCCATACCATTACACTCGGTTTTCACAACAGCTCTTTGAGATTAACAGTTCCTCTGTTTTATAATACAAAAAACTGAGGCTCAGCAGCAGCAGATTGTAAGTGGCTAAAAATATGGGCTTTGGAATTATATGGACCAGTGCTAGAATTCTTAGTTTGCCAAAGAGCTTACTATGTGACCTTAGACATGCTACTTCACATCTCTGAGCTCCAGTTTCCTTATCTGTAGAATGGGGATAAGCAATCCCTGCCTCAGTGGGCTTTTGTGAGGTTGGAATGAGTCAATATATCCAAAATGCTTAGCACAGTTTCTGGCTTATCCAAAAAATAATCACTGCTGCTATCAGAGCAGTTGCGTTACTTTTCCATTGTCCCATGACTCACGAGGAAAAGAGTGTTGTCAAATCCAGATCTGTTTCAAATTCAGGTCTTTTGTTCTTTCCTTTTTACTATATAGATCTGTGGAACAGAGGCAGGCATTGCTAATAATTTAGGGTAAAAATTGAAGGAAAAAAACCCTTATTTTATTTCAAGCGTCTCTGAAGACTTTGGTTAAGAAAGAAGTAGAGTTTGTCTTTATATTAGAAATTGATTTTATTGGGTTTCAATGTTGCTTAGTTTATGTTTTTGATTATATGTAAAGAAAAGGCATTATTTACTGTCGATGCTCCAAAGACACCAGCAATTAAGAATGGAAAAAGAAAAAGTCCTCTTAATTGAGTAACTTATCCATATCTAGAATCAATTCTTTCTTAGAAAGTTTGCATCTAAAATTTCACTTTATTGGTGCCTCTGGTAGTACCATAAATTCTCAATTTGATAATAACTAATCAAGTGGTAGGCCTGATTTTTGCTGATTGTGCATTTTGGGAGTAATGGCTTAGGTGTTTTAAAATTTGAAGTAAGCTTAGCATGTAAAGATCACTTGTATGCATTTGACATGTTGTTGTGTTGTTCTAGTTGACTAATTCAACAAGTACTGATAGGCTGCCTTTTATGTGCCAGGCACTGTAAGGTGAATCCCAAGGTGAATAGTACACCGTCCTTGTCCTCCAGGAGCCCACACTCTAGTTTGAAAGATAGCCGTCTAAACAGGGCATTATACTGTGGTAAGCCAGTGTCCTATTTATTATGGGGAATGGAGCGGGGAGGGTACTAGTTCTGAAGACTTCCTAGAAGGAGAGGCTGCTTGAGCTGAGACTTATTAAATGAATAGAACTTAGGAGAGAAGCAGAAGGCTTTGCAGTGAACTCCCCCACAATGGTAGCTAAGAAGTAACAGACATGTTCTGGGAAATACAAGCAGGTTGGTATGTCTAGATTTGTAAAGTTGGGAGTGTAGGTATCAGAAGCTAGAGATAACTCTGGAGAATTAATCAGTGTGGGCAAGATAATATGTATCTTGTACAAGAAGAAACTTGGATTTCATTTTCAAGGAAGCCAAAGCAGATGACTTGCCTTTGATTGACATGGATCACACTGGCTGCAATGTGAGAGAAAAGATTTGCATGGGGACCCGTCTAGAGGCAGGGCTTCTTTAACAGGCTGTGGTAGGGACTGAGTGAGAAATCATGAGAGCTAGTGGTGATGGGGATAAGAAAGAGGAGGATTTGGGAGGTACACAATAGCGGAAAGTGGACTGGACCTGGATAGTCGGATAAAGGAAAGGAGGAAGTGTATGACCCCTAAGTTATTATATAGTTAGTGGTAGGTTCCATTAGAGGAGATAGGAAATATTGGAGCAGGTTTCCAGGAAAATGTTTAGTTGAGTTTAATTCTGGATACAGAGAGTTTGAAGTACCTGTAGAATTTGGGAGAGGATAGCAATCAGGCAGGTGGATAGAATAGACTCAAGTGTGAATTTTCCTAATTAGAGAAATCGAATGTGTATCTTGTGGCTTGGTTCCTTTCTGTCCTCTATTACTTTAATAATAGTTTAGTATTTCTTAAAAATTCTATCCTAAGTAATTCTTAGCATTTGATCAGTGACCTTACTTCCCTCACTGCCCCATTAAATCAAAATTCTATATTGAAATGTATGAGCACAGGTTTTAATGAACTGTCTTTGCTTAATGGAGTCCTTTTATGCTGGTCTCAGAAGTTGGATTAGTTGATGTGATTGACTTACTAATTTTTAAACAAAATATGCCAGCCCTTCTCCTTAAAATTTTATAATATATTAAATATCATACCTTTTATAGTTATACATTTTTAAAAATCATAAAGCTAATATATGGCACATACTTCAATGCCTCTACTATAATGGTTTATCTTTATTCCGTGACCTTTTTTTTTATAAATAAATACGTAATTTCAAATATATAAAGGATGATTTGTTAACTAAATACTGACCAGATCTGCCACATTAGTTGTCAAAGAATTTAGTAATTTTATCCAGAGCTTTTTTGAAAACTTTGAGATAAATATACACACATGACATATATTTGAAAATGATTTCCTATATACTTAATTAAAAGAAAACTTATAATACTGTGCCCCCCCCTCCCTGGAGTAAAATTACACAGAGGGAAAAGTGTAATATAAAAAAACACATGGTAACTAACATACTTATTTGCCTCAAAAATATCTATTATGGAACTTCATCTTAAAAATGTAAGCTTTGATTACCTGCGACACATGGGATTCCAAATGAATGTTAATGATGGAAATACTTCATCTGAGATTTCCTGTATGTGGAGATTTAGAAATCTCTAGAGAGTTAATTTTCGTCTTTCAAACATTGATCCAGCCAACATTTATTAAGCACTTACTTTGTGTGATGCACTGCTGATGCTGGGGCACGAGAAATATGTAAGTATGTTTGGTAGAGAAGGACATTATCTTCCAGGGTTCAAATGAATTCATTTTTATTTGAGATGTTTTTAAAGATTTCTTTGGAGATATGTATTTGAGATAACCCTTTTGCATTTAGGAGCAAATAAGTGTGATGTGCTCATCATGATTCATATCCATTATAGATGAATGAGTTCCTTTCACCATTAAGAGTTCTTAAAAATAGGATAAATTTGAAAATACACAATGAAACAAAAATACAACCAGCTTTTAAGATAGGTCCCCACAGAATAACGTTTCCCCAAGAACTGTTTTGTAATGCAAGATTTGGCGCTCAGTCCTGCAAGCTCCTCAACTTGATTGGCAGCATATGTAGAGTAGACCCATATCTCAGGGTTGGCTGGCATTAAACAATTCTATAAAATCGATCTTTAAAATCAGAATGCCAATTTATGTCTATATTTTGAGTACAAGTAAGCAACAAACAAACACCCCAACTAATGAACCCCAACCAAATCATTCCAGTTGGCTTACCCGGATCAGTTTGTTATTGCAAACCCATCTATGTGGGTAATCAGTGAAGGCTATTTGGTAGCAAGAAATCAGTACAAAGGAAGTTAGTTATATAATTCAAATATTTAATGGCATCAAACTAAAAGGGCCTAATATGTTCAGCATCACATTAGATGTACCTTACCATTTGGGTCAAGTCCTTTGTCCCGTTCCTTCTTCCCTAGATGGACGTGGATTTAGGTCCCCTAGAGAAGCTCAGACAAAATACTTCTTTTTTTTTTCTCGGCTCCTTGGTTAAATCCTCTAGTTTCAGTCTTTGACTTATATTGCTATATGTAATCAGGTTACAACAAATTCTTGCAGGCCTGGGATGCAATCATTTTCTTTAACGTAATTTTATACTTATTAAATGTTGATTCCATAGCTTAACATTATGAAAGCAATCTTATAACACGTATAAAGAATATCCCAACTATTACCATAGCGTCAGACTTCCATTCACAGAAATGTTGATGGGTGATGTGGTTTAAGAGGTATAAATATCTATTATAGATGAAGGTGGAAAATAGCACTGCCACCTGAGAAAGACACCTTAAGTTGGCTGGGGATTCCGAAGAGTTAGTTTATAGGTCAACCGGAACAGATGTCTCACCAGTTTCATGAAATCATTGAAGTAGTCTGACTACAGCAAAGAGATTTTATAGAAAATAGGGAAGGATATCTTGGTGACTGAGTGTGAACTTAGGAATATTTTTCAAAGCATACAGCTTTACTTTGGGCCACACATTGATTACAGAGAAGTTCATTGGAGATCTCGCAGAGGTGTGCCTTTGGAAAATGTTCATGCCTCATTCCTCACTTCATCCCCAGTATACAGTGTCATATTGGTGCATTGTAGAAACCCAGTCATTATTTATTGAATTAAGGAACTATTTATGATTAGCATGCTGCACATATGTATTTAAATAATGTGCTTGTGGCCATTTGAGGAAATATGGAAAGTTGATTTCTTTGATGTTGAAATAATTCTGACATCCTAATTTACTTGTTATTTTCTCTGTTTGGGTATGCATTTATTTTAAACAAGTGTTACTCCTAAAATGATATTGTAGTCTTCAGATCAGCCCCCAAAAATGATCTCTAAGATTCTGAACAGCTCTTAAGTTTTCCGATTCTATACAATCATATTCAATAGAATCCAAGTTAATGTAAATGTTTCCTTGAATATTTTATAGTTATTATCATCATCTCCTTACTAATAACTTTATATAGCAAATTTAGACTTTATAGTCCGCGTGCTTATAATTTTAAAATCACTTCTTTATCACTTTTTTAAACTACTTTTACTATCATGTACAAAATGAAATGCTTCAATTAAGTTTTCTCATGCACTGCAGATATTTCGAGGAGCACATAATTAATCAGTATAAAGTCACGTTCTAATAAATTAACATTCCGGGTGTCTGCACCTTTGATGTTTTTGTCATTGCTCTCATATTATCATGGTAGCTGTAACTCTTCTTACCCCTGACTATATCAACTTTACATACTTCTTACTAAGACATCAGTATGCAAGGCTTGGTCCTATTTTGAAGGGCTGGGGTCCTGCATTGCTCTGTTTCCCTTGAATTAACTTTAATAAATTTTGGGTTAGTTCTAAAGAGGTGTCACTTCTACAACCATGTAAAACATTTTCTGTTAGAGTCATGTTTCCTGAAGACCTTTAATGCTTTGGTTTTGTTGTTTAAAACAAACATTAACAAGTAATATTTACATATGGAAATATATTTCTTTTGTAAGACATGTCTTACAAGTCTTTTAATCAGAAATGTAAATATCTTTAACATGTAGATAGTCAGACATAGATTGCCTTATCTTCAATATATGTTACCTTTTTGACTGAGAAAAGAACCATTTTTATCTATACTTTTTAGGCTTGAAGATATATGTTTAATTACTAATTAAAATAGGTCTATTTGTTTGTATTAGAAACAATTACTTAGATCATTGAATATCTAAACATTTTCAGGTATTTAAAACAGGAAATAGTACATGATCATTTTAGGTACTGCTTTAAAATTGCAAAAGCTTTAAAAACAGATTCTAATATAATATTTTGAAATATAAAAGAAATTATATGATGTTTGAAAAATATTTGAAAGGAGTAATAGATTTTATTTGGATATAACTGAGAACTAGAAAAAGAAATCTGAGATATTTTTGAGAGTCTGCTGTTTTTAAACTCTGAAAATATGAATTACACATCACCATCTGTCTGAACTATGACAGATTAATGACCTAATGACAGTTTTTGGATTCAGTTTCTTGAAAACAAAAACAAACAAAAGAGAAACACCCTCTGTCCCCGCAACGAAACACAATTTAAAATAAATTATACATAAATTATTATTACAGTAAGGCTGTTTGCATAAAACATTTTTGATGGTTGATGATTTTGAATAGTTTTAGTTGGTCTCACAGATTGAATCCAATAGCTGGTAACAAATTTGTAGAGATATATTTTCAGCAAATTAGAGAAGTTATAGTTGACTGAACAGTTGCTTGCATACAACTGGATCTATGGAGAAAAGTGCTATTTATGTTTCAAAAGTGTGTGTTTGTGTATGTTATCTATGCACATGTGTATGTTTATAAATCAAAGAGTAAGTAGGTACAAGAAGAAAATGTTGAACTACTGATAGAGTTTACTTTGAGGTATGTGAAGGTAAACTAGGTACTTAATTGCTTAATCCAAATAGATCTGCATTATTCCCCCACCCAAATATCTTTTACTTGTGTAATTAAAAAAAACTATAATAGTCAACCATCTTCTCAAATAAATTAAAGTATGGAATTATTCTGTAAGAGAGCCGATGATGATATCTCTGATAATATATGTCTAACCTTGAAATTTCAGTGATATTACAGACTCATCAAAATGGATTGCTGCCATTGGTGATAAATACTGGTCAGGGTATTGTCACATACCAATGCTGTCTGCAGAATTCCTCAGTATTATTTTAGATTTAGTCTGAATATAAGGTATTTTCTTAATAATTGTAATAAAGTTAGACACTATTTTTTTGAATTCTATTCATTAATAGCTTAGATGTTGTAAATAATATACATATGTGTATCTCTGGCAGTGGTAAGAAAACACTGTAGCATTATGATGCCAGAAGAAATCTGAGTAGAATAAGTTAAAACATACATTTAGATTCTCTGTTCTATGATAATGTTTACTTTTTCTTTTATTGAATTTATTGGGGTGACATTGGTTAATAAAAGTTTATAGGTTTCAGGGCTAAAATTCTATAACAAATCATCTTGTATATTGTATTGTGTGGTCACCACCCTACGTCAAGTCTCCTTCCATCACCATTTATCCCCCCTATAACCTCTTCTACCTCAACCCACTCCCTTTCCCTCTGATAATCATCGTACTGTTGTCTTGTGTCTATGAGTTTTTGTTTGTTCGTCGTCATTTTGCTTAATCCCTTTTTACTTTTTTAACCCAGCCCCACAATCCACCTCTCCTCTGACAGCTGTCAGTCTGTTCTCTGTCTATGAACTTGTTCTATTTTGTTTGTTAGTTTATTTTGTTTAATAGATTCTATGTAAGTGAAATTATATTGTACTTGTCTTTCTCTGACTGGCTTATTTCACTTAGCATAATGCTTTCCAGGTCCACTCAGTGTCCATCAGTGGATGAGTGGATCAAAAAGCTATAGTACAGCCCTGACCAGTTTGGCTCAGTGGATGGAGCGTTAGCCTGGGGACTGAAGGGTCCCAGGTTCAACACCGGTCAAGGGCATGTACCTTGGTTCGAACACATCCCCAGTAGGGGGTATGCGAATGCAGGAGGCAGCTGATCGATGTTTCTCTCTCACTGATGTTTCCAATTCTCTATCCCCTCTCTCTTCCTCTCTGTAAAAAATCAATAAAATATATATTTTTAAAAAGCTATAGTACATTTACACAATGGAGTATGGCTTGGTTGTAAAAAAGTAATAAAGAAGGAAATCATATTTACTTTTTAAAAAGAGATTTAGTCTTTTTTTCATGATCATCCATTTAGAACTCCACTCAGTATTGCTATTTTTTTTAATGTTAAAACTTATAGAGATACATTGTTTTTAGCAAAACAGTTATGGTATGTTGCTAGTGGTAGTAGGAGGACCTGTGAAAATAACTTAATTTATCTGAAAGGAAAGAGTGGAAGTGTGAAGTATAGAGAATATAGAAAAGACCTAGCTCAAAAAAAAAAAAAAAAAAAAAAAAAGAAAAGAGTGAGTCCAAAAATGAGGGATAAGCCACAGAATCCACTAGAGTTAGTAGATGCAGAGGTAGGAGTACGACAAATGAATAATAGGATCTTTCCCTCATCCTTTTTTGTCTTTTAGAAAGCATAAAGAAAAATTTGAATTTTTTAAAGATATTTTTTATTGATTTCTGAGAGATGGGAGAGGGAGAGATAGAAACATTAACGATATTTCTTCTGAGGAACAAACCCACAACCTGGGCATATGCCCTGACCAGGAATAGAACCATGAGTGTCACAGGTCTACACTCAACTATACCGGACAGGCAAGAAAAATCTGAATTTTTAAGTTAATTAAAGAAGCTTACCTGGTTGAATGGTGAAGAATGTGGCAGCAAAATTAAAATGGTTAATGATAAATGATAAATATTGAGGTGCAATAAAAAGAAGCAAACTTCTTCAGATATGTGAGAGCCAGGGAGTGGATGTTGTGGGTAGACTGGTGAAAAAATGGGAGCCCTAAGGCTTCCAGACTAGGGAGACTGGGAGACTGGAGCTGTATAAAAGTCGTTGTATCAAGTATAGATTGTTTGCTGTCGGAAATAATGGTGCTACTGATGATCCCCTCGGACTAATCTGCTGCTCTTATACTGTGTAAAAGAGACTGTGAAATACATACAGTGTGGGAGAGATATCCTAACTGGTTGTGATCCTAATGACCACCTAATGCAGTAAACTTGGGTCTTGTTCTTCAACTGGCTTTTTACTTCATTTCAGTGGGGAAGAGTGTTGGGAAGTTAGGAGACCATAAGTCTGCCAGACACAGTAAGAACTTTCTCTGCCTTCTTTTCTTTTCTCCTTCTTCTTCTTTCTTTTTTTTTCCTCTTGGGAGGTGGCAATGAAAAAGCAACTTGAGATTGAGCAGATGAGAAGAGGTTTTGCATCCAGTTTTTGTTCTCTGGTCTGTTGTTTTTTCATTCTCCTTCTGAAGGATCTGACACAGGAGCCCTGAGCCCTGAGTGTTTCAAAAGATTTGTGGAGGACCTACTCTGTCAGAGATTTAGAATTCCCAGGTGGGCCTTTCCCGTTAGAACACTCCTCACAACTAACCTTGTGATAATACTGCAGTAAACACTAATCAGACATGAGGTGAAGTTGACATATGGATCATTATTAAAGGAAAGCCCATAACTAGTAAAAACAAGATCAGAGAATATGTTTCACTTGATGAAGAAAATGAACTTCTTATCACCTTCTTAAAAGTAGCATTGTATTTGCAAGCTACTTTATATTATTTGAAATGCTTTCATATCCAACATACAATGTGCTCATTACAACTTAACCTTGATATTTATTTAAACAGTCTCAGAGGAATCTACTCTGCCTAGCATTACAAACACATTTTATTTGTTACTAGAAAATAATAAACATATATATTTTCAAAGATTAAATAACTGCATTTTCCTCTTCCCTGCCCTCTGCAGTATAAAAAAAAGTGAGCCCTTGATATATATCAAGTGTGTGACACTTAGACACTTCATCTCTTGGAGTGTCTGTAGAACAGAGACATTAATACTGGCCTTGTCGCAAGAGTGGCAAGAACTGGAAAAAGTATATGCATAGTCTCTGGAAGGGTGACTAGTATGTGGTGATTTAACTGGATGGTAACTGTTATTATTGCTATTGTTATTATTTAAATCCTCACCAGAGGATATTTTTCTACTGATTTCTAGAGAAGGAAGAAGAATGGGAGGAGGGGAGGAGAGAGAGAGGAACATTCATGTGAGAGAGACACATCAATTAGTTGCCTCTGGCAAGCATCTCTATCAGGTCTGGGGAATTTGCAACAGAGGCCCATGCCCTTGACCCGGAATCAAACTCACAAACTGTTGGTCTGAGGGCCAGTGCTATAGCCATGGAGCCAAACCAGCCAGGGCAGTAGCTATTATTATTATTTTGTTAGATAAAAAGCGTATGAGAAAAAACTTGCATCAAACAGCCGAGAAACAGATCTCACCAACATATTGTCCTCGGCAGGCTATGCTTTTCGCCCACATCATAATGCATTTCTCTGTTTAATATCTGAAGTCTGAGAAGTATGAATTAGACCACACTAATGTCCATTTTTTTCCTTTCACCCTGCGAACAGTCAAGGAGAAAGTGAATATTGGTTTAAAAAGACTTCACAGCAGACTGGATAGAAACAGGCCACCCATAGACCATTTGGTTCAAAGGGGAGAAATCTTTGTACATCTCAGTGAGATCATTTAGAGACTCATATTTTGCTTTGCGTATCTGCAATTTTCCTTTTCTTGGTCAGCGTTACTATTAACATGGTGACAATGCAATGGGTATTTAAAACCAAATGGTCCTTTTTGCCTAGAAGTAGTTTCTTCTCTAAAAATCTGGGAAACCTTTATTACTTCCTATTCTAATTTACCATGACTCCTTGGCTTGTGTGCATCTTATCTCCCCTGTATGACTGGGATCTCCTGAGGGCAGGGAAAGTGACTCTAGTCTCTGCAGTCCGAGGGCAGCGGGCAGAGCTTGACCTGAGAGTTGACCAGACTTGGATCTATACCTTGGCTGTATCATGTACAGTATGAGTCTTAATTTCCTCATTTGTAAAGCAAGGGACATTAGTGATTTTCTCCTGGGGGTGTTGTGGAAATTAATGCAATAACTTAAATGAGCCTTCTATCACAGTACTTTAATAAACATTGGTTTCTCTTTTCCACAGAAGCTAGTTAGCACAATGCCTTCAACATACTAGTCTCTCAGTTAAGAAGGTTGCCTATTGAGCTTAGACATATTATGAGTTGTCCTGTGTTGGTTATCTGACTGGACACATTGGAGACATATCTCAGTATTGCAGGATGATCTAAAATTTCTCAAATTTACCAAATTAACCTCACATATGTGATCATTTCAGCACTATGTGTGCTTAGGATACCCAAGATCAAGTCCAGCTAGTCTTTTTACCCACAGAGTAGTTACAAAATAAATGCTCTAAAGTTAGTGCTAGCTTAGACTCTTACCAGTTCTCAACACTCATTCAAGCAGAATGCTTTGCTGCACTAAAAGCTTCAAGTACTTAGAATGGCACATGGCTTCATAAAAATAGATCTTTTCAGGCCATTGCCACTCTAGAATACAGAGGGAGATTTTACAGAAAACTTTAAAAGGAGTATAGAGAATCTTGATTTTATATATATATATATAATTGAAATTCACTTCGATTATTTGTTGGTAAGAAGTATGAGGCAAGAGATGTTGTTCAGGAAGATTACAATTTTAAATTTATTATTATTTTGACTAATGAAGATTTCTGATCTTTATGATTCAAGATCTCTCAAATCATAACCTGGCCACTTAATAGACACACATGAAAATGGGATATAATACTGCTTTTACTTTCAGTTAACCAGTAGCTAAATCCCAAAGCTCACCAATCAAATGGCTCTTCTTTGAAATTGTACACAGTTCTGCTCATGCTAGATTGGGATACCAGACCTCAATTTTCTTAGAGCCATTGTGATAATTATCACATTGTTCCATGGTATAACTATTATAAAGATAAAAAGGATCAGAGATACAGCCTTTACAAAGGTTCCCCGCCCCCACCCAGTTTTTATCTGAATATTTTCTTGAAATATTATTTAAATGTGTCCAGGAAATTTTAGATCAGCAATCATTATCTAGTTATATAAACATTTTTTTGTTATCATTCCTATAGCTACAAGAAATAAGGCAGTGTATTTAATAGCTTGGAGAATACCAAATATTTTTATTGTTGACACAGATAAGAGATCATCTTCTTAAGAAGTAATCTTTTCATTGCTTCTCTTCTTTGGTTTCTCTTTATTATTTTTAACATTAAAACAAAATTGTATGTTATTTGGAAACTAATGAAATGTAGTTTGCTTAGCATAAGCCCATACTATTTAACTGGCATATATAGGAAAGCACTGCACCTAAATTCTTACTGAATTGAAAATGCTTGTATCTGTATAGTAGCATTTAATGATAACAGGTCATCTGCATTTTTATGTGGAAAAGAACCTTTTGTGGTAATCTGTAATTTTCTGTTTGCCGTTTTTTTCTTTATTGAGTGAGTGGTTGGAGTTGAATTACTGTGAAACACTTTTAGCTACTAATAAGAGGTTTTTAAATAATCAAAGTGCATTGTTACCTACTCTGGTAATTCTTCAAGATGATAGGGAACTTTCACACTCCCCCTAATACTTGCTTTTTAAATGTAGAGTTCATGGATATTTTGGATATGAATGTATCTTCAGGATCATGTACCTGGTTGGGTACGACTTTGGCGATTGATGCCTATTAATCTACTTAACTTATAATAAAGCACTTTGTTGCTTTAAAATGCTCTTGTGTGCGCAGCCAGCATAGCTCAGTGGTTGAGTGTTGACCTAGGAACCAGGAGGTCATGATTTGATTCCGAGTCAGGAAACACGCCCTGATTGCAGGTTCCGTCCCCAATGTGGGGTGTGCAGGAGGCAGCCGATCAGTGATTATCTCTTTATCATTGATGTTTCTCTCCCTTCATCTCTGAAATGAATAAAAATATATTAAAACATAAAAAAATAAAATGTTCTCATGCTTTGAATTTGGAGTTTTAATTTCTTTGTTGCTTGAGGGACCCTGGACTTGTTAATTAGTATTTATTTCCAAGTGTCTCTTTTTACCACAGGTTTTGAATCTAGATTGCTGGTTATTGAGTTAAAGGAAATCCCCTTCATCTATTAGCGGCCCTTATATCTGATCTTTAGGTCCTTTCCTCTCTTTGTTACTTTATTTCTTTAGATACTGCTGATGCTTTGACTTTTAAATCAATTTAAAAGTACTTTTTCATTCCTCAAACTCCACATCCAGTCCATCAGATAGCATTGGCTCCACTTCTAAAATACAACCTGAATTTATAATTCTCACCATGTTCACTCCTACAACTTTATGAGCTACCATCATTTTCTGGTCCCCTAAGCCTAACTTATTATAAAAATTTACACCTGGTCTTCCTTCCTTCAGTCTTGCCCCTCCATCCCCAATAATCCACTCATAAGGCAGAGCTGGATTTTCTAAAATCTAAATAAGATCTTAACAATCCATTTCTTAAACACAAAAGTTTTCTGTTAAAACTAGAATAAAAGTAAAATTCCTTTTTAAAGTCTATAAGATCCTAAAGGATGTGGCTGCTGCCTCCATCTCTGACCTCCCTTTCCAACATTATTCTTGTTCACTAAACTCTCAAAACATCTTCCATCTCTCTTCTCCTTGGACATGGAAAGTTCATTTCCATTTGAGGTGTTGGAACACTCTTCCTTCATAAAATTTCATGAAAGCCTCCTTCTTTTGTTATCTCAACTCAATTGTAGGCCCTTAGATAAGCTTTTCCCAAGCACCCTATATAAATAAGTCTCTCTTAAGCATTCTATTAAATAACCCTATTTTATTTTCTTTGTTATACTTAATAGTATCTGAAATTAATCATTTATTTATTTATCTCTTCTTCCAACATACACTTGAAGAACATCTGTCTTGGTCACTGATGCAGCCCCAGCACCCACAATAGGGCCAGAAACATGGCAGATAATAAATGTGGATCCAAAGATCGATTAAATCCCCATCCTTTCCCTTCTGTCAATAGAATTGTGTGTGTACCTGTATATTCAACATAGTAGTTTACGCTGTAATATCCATTCCAAAGCCTCTATTTTAGAAATCTGTATATTGAAGCTCAAGAACAATGGGGAGAGTGTAACAGAACAATGATTTAAAATCTTGTCTTCTTACTCTTCACCTGGTGTTACTTTACTTACATAATATGCTCATTCCTTTTATTCCATGCATTTGTTATTTATTTCACTTATTAGAAATATGGGCACCTGTCTGCTCTGGAACATACCTGTGGGTGAAGCTGTTCTAAGGTTTTGGTGTGATATCCAGTGGAAGTGGTTAGGAGTACTGACTTGCAATTTACCTAGACCTGAGGTCAAGTCCTGGTTCTGCTCTTTTATGTTAAGATTAAATTTTAGGGAATTGTTTTTCAACTATGTGACCTTGGCAATGTTCCTTGGGCTTTTTACAGTCAGTTTCTTCATCTATAAATAATAATGCCTATCAGAAGGTTTTAAGAAATAAATGCGATAACTAGCATAAAACACTTAGCTCATTTTCTTGCATAATTGTTATAGTTTGTAGATTATAAATATTTACAGATGGTTTTTATACTTATTATATATGGTTTCTATTTGAAATATAAGTAAAGTCAACTCAGTCTAAAGTTATCTCTTGACTTCTAGAGAATGTTTATTTTTCTGATTTGATTGTTATACATAGAGAATATTCTGTTCCATTAAACAAATGAAAACCACCAAATTTACCATCTGCAAATTTCACTGTTTCACAAATCCATTATGGTGCTTCACAAATCTATTTTATTTTATAATGGTAACTTTATTTAGCTTTTCCATTTAATTATATATTACACTTAATAGTATTTTAATTATTATGACTGATTATTCTTATAATTTAATACTCTCTTAGTACTTAAGAAAGAGAACACATTTTATTTTTTAAGTTACTTAATTGTGTGGAAAAATTACAAGTTATAACTTTTTAGAAAAGAAAATTGATACATCTAATCAAAACAATCTGATGATAGATTTTTTTTTTGGTTAGATATAACCCAAGAAAAAAGGAAAACAAATATACTATCCATTCCAGATTACCTTTATGTGGATGAACTAATTGTCTTCATTCCATGACTCCATAGGCACAATAAAGATCAATTAGGTGTTCAGAATGGGGTTAACTATCTGGAAGGAAATGGTGCAATCTAAAGCCTACAGCTGGGAAACGTGAGGATTAAAACTAAATTGAGTAATACTGGATCACACTGTTGCCCAGTGATTAAAGACTACTAGGTAGAACTGATAGAATGTGATTTTCTTTTTGGAAAATGATATCTTAATTGTAATGGTGTTCCACTTGGTAAAAATGCAATTCACTGAGAACATACATGGGTTTTAGAAAGAAGCCTAATCTCTGTAGCTTAGTGGTTTGGCACTTCTGATACACACTTTGGGAGCGGTTTGAAATTAGAATGTAAAGTCAGAACAGCATGACTTCAGCTCATGTACTGTTTGCCCTTGACCCTGCTCCACAACCTGCCAGTAATGATAGGTTTTTGACAAGGGTAACTGCCTTATGCCCATTTTATTTACAGTTTTCATAGCTAGTGAATAATAAGACACATGTCCACTAGGACTTGATTGTTTACCTCTCTAATAGCAATTTACAGATGGTGCATACTGTGGCCATTACAAACCATGTTCTATAATAGCATTTGATGTAAGTAGCTGCTCGCCATTCTGTATTGTGGTTGGAGCTGGAGAAATAGAAAATTGGTCATTTCCCGGCAGATAGCAGTAAGTTTCAATTCAGTCAGAATGCTGTATGTACTGTGATAGGTTTATAATTATTACCCAAAGATTGATGGTTTCTTGGTGAGTGTAAATTTGTGCAGCAGTAATCCATTAAGAAATCAATAATCATTCCATTCTGATGTGTAGTTCCTATTCACTGTTATAAATGTGTACCCAGAGCTGAAACCAAGGCCTTTTTAAAAAAAATTGTAGTTGACACTATTGGAAATGAAAGGATTTATAACGATTTTTTCTTCAGATTTTTTTTCTGTTTTGCCCCATATGGCATACCTGATGAAAAGCTGTGTATTTTCTTAACATTAACAAATTTTATTTAAATCTATCTTTATTTTAATTTAAAACATTTATCTTTATGGTTGAAAATATTACACGTCCCCCTCCTCCAGCCTCTTCCCCACTGACCCCCCCTCCCCCGCTCCTGCCTCTCCCTGAAGCCTCTGCACTATTGTCTGTCCATGGGCTAGGCACATATGCGTATAAGTTCAAGACCTCTTTTAATGTTTTTGTCTACTTTTCTCTGTCTTTTAATTAGTTGTTTAATGGCAAATCACTTATAAGTTTAAAGTACCTCAGTTTTTTCCCCCCCTGTTAAATGGAGGTGATTTTTTTTAAATACTAAATCTACATGATTGGGAGAGTGGTAGGTTCTTCCTTTTAAAATAAAATCTTAACCTTAAAGCTATAATCTCATCAAAAGCAACAACAATCTAACATGCATTTATTCCTGGTACCTCCTGAGCACTGTGCTAGATGCCATTGGGGGAAGAAAGATTAGGATAACCTTTATCCCGCTCTCAGATGAGTTTATGTGAGAGCCAGAGCCAGGAATCTGCACAAGTACTAGAAGGATGTGAAGAAAGAAGAAAAGTGGTGGGGAGAAATGTGGGCTCTGAAACCATCGGTTACGTAAGTTCCCATCTGGAACTTCGGTGTTATGGGGTGATAGTGCTGGGGACGGAGGGATGTGGGCGGTGAGCCTCACCCCACAGGGGATGTGGCCAGGGTTACAAAAGCCTGCCATGGTCTGGGGCTGGAGAGGAGCCTATCAGACGATTAGAAATAAAAATGGTGTAGGAGCAGAGTGTGAAGTTAAGACAGTAGAGATAGATATGAAATGAAAAGTAACAGGTCTACAGGCCCGGTAATCCCAGTCCTCAATTTCTCCTGTTACCAGTTTCTTCATTGTCCTTCAATCCTTAATTCAGTTTTTATCAGCAGGTTCGGTATAGTGCTAGTTCAGCTAGTCTACAGACTACTATATCTACATACATGTTTTTAACTTTCTTTTGATACAAATAGGATTACACTGTGCATACTGATTTACGGCTTGGATTTTCAATTTTTTAAAAAATATCAGCACATATAACTCCATTATATATTGAGGACACATTGTGTTTATTTAACTAGTCTTTCACTGAGAAGCATTGTTTCTAGTTTTGTGTTTTTTTTTTAGTTTTTTAAAAATATATTTTATTGATTTTTTTTTTTTTTACAGAGAGGAAAGGAGAGGGATAGAGAGTTAGAAATATCAGTAAGAGAGAAACATCTATCAGCTGCCTCCTGTACACTCCCTACTGGGGATGTGCAACCATGGTACATGCCCTTGACCAGAATCAAACCTGGAACCCTTCAGTCCACAGGCCGATGCTTTATCCGCTGAGCCAAACCGGTCAGGGCTAGTTTCTAGGTTTTTGCTATTGCTCGGTGTTTAACCTGAATGTCCTTGTCTGTCCATTAACCTTAGCATATATTCTTAGGATAACTTTGCTGTGTATTCACTCTGCCAAGAAATCTGTGTGGTGACTATTTTGGTGGATAAAGTATGGTCACATTACCCTTTGAAAAGCTTACCAATTCCCACTCCAAGTAGTTTGTGAGTCCCTGTTCTGTTACCTTTGACAACACTTCATTTTATCAACTTTGGTTAATCGGAGAGCGGGGGAAATAGTATCTGGGTATATTTGACATTTCTTAAATATGGCTACTTAAACATTAGTTCATATGTTTTATTGGCAGAAATGTCTGTGTTTAATTTCTGTCCCGGAAGAACATTTCTACTTCGGCATACAGGAGAAATTAATACTTAAAAACCTTACTAAGAACTAGGAAAAGGAAGAAAAAGTTTTATTTGCAGTCTATCTATTGAGGAAAATTAAGTGGGAGGGTACTGATAGTTCGATGTTATGTAAAAACTTCCAAATGTTAACTGCTCTGCAGCAGAAGATGTATCTGCTTTTATTTTCTGGTTCATTTTGATACATTCCATAAACCCTTCTGAAATATTTAGCATAGAACTCCAATAAAGTTCAGAGGTTAATGAAATCTTAATTTTTATATTATAAAACCTGGCTATCCATGTAGCAGCAATTCTTTTAAGGAGAAAAGAATGTGTTTAAAAAATAGAGTAGCAAGCAAAGAATACAGTAAGAAAAATAAGGCTCTACATTAAAAAAAATTATTTGATTGATTACATTTACGGGCTAGGTGAGATTCAAGGGGATACCTTATAGAAGGTGTAAGGGAGCTGGCTGTGTCGGACTGATGTCTTTTTCCTATTTCAAGACCGGTAGATTGATAAGCTGTCAATTGATAAGCAAGTTGAACTGCCTGGAAACTCCCAGGCTGAGCCTACTCCTGAGAGAAGCTGACATCTAGTCAGTCCTCTTTTTGTTTGTTTTCTTGTCTACTTTTTCAGGAAAGTACTAGGTTGGGACTTGCTCTGTGTTTTACTCACATGGGAAACTGAAATAGGCTGGAGAGCAGAGAAGGTCTTTGCATGACAAACATGTTTTTCCTGAGAAATTATGCATCCGGATCCCTTCTGCAGTTTCGCAGCCTCCAGTCTCTCCAAGAACTAGGTTGTCGGGGCCTGTTAAAGAGTATGCCTGAGGTCACTAAGGACCTGGCCTTGATCTTTGACTCAAAGAGAATTCTGAGGTAGAACAGAATTGTATCTATTTCCCTTTCTCGCTTCTCTAAAATGTCAGTGTGAGGATGTAGCTGATTCATCCTTTGCTTTTTGCCTGTAAAATCACATTTGAAAATATTAGACTTCCAGGTTCCCTTCCGGTGCTGTGCGTGTTTGTGTGTGTACTCATATCATGCTTCTCACTGCTGAGAATAACCCTGATGAATCAAAGCACGACTTGGAAGTGACCCCAGAGGTCGATAAGAACAATTTCCTAGACAAAGCTAGCCCATCCTTGGCGCGCACATGGCAGGTGGTCTCTGGGATTGTGCTCCGCAGGTTCAGGGCTGGAGGAAGGAAGCTCACTGGTGCATTGTTGATCCGCTCTAATTCTTAGAAGGTTCTTCTTTATATTGAGCCCTGATCTGCCTCTATGGAATGTTTCTGCTTTTATGAAGACACAAACTAAATACCTAAGAGGAGTTTCAGATGCTTTGTTCCGTATTAGTACTTGTGGATTAGGATTTCATGTCGGTTTTTTAGGGTTTTGTATTGAACCTTGTCTTCAAAAGATTATCATAATTTCTTTTCTAGGATAATTCAGCAGGTGTTGTGCTTAACATATATATCCCGTCTCTTTACATCTTTACCCAAACAGAAGAAGTAAACCATCTAAATGTGGTTAAATAACAAACAAACAAAAATCACAACAAAAACTCTGATTTTATTTTTAGTAATTTATATCTTACTAATGTTACTTTGTTATTTTACCCTCAAATAACGTTCTTTATTTAACGGTTCGGATTCAATTATAGTTAAAATGCTGATTTGCCAGGCGACTATGCATTTTTGAAATCCATTAATTAAGTTTCCATTTCAGGTCCTAGCTGGGTAGTTCAGTTGGTTAGAGCATCATCCCAATATACCAAAGTTGGGATTCCATCTCCAGTCAGGGTATATACAAGATTCAACCAATGAATGCATAAATTAGTAGAACAATAAATTGATATCTCTCTCTCTCTCTCTCTCAAATCAATAAGTAAAAATTTAAAAGTTTCCATTTCAAATTCAATGCAAAATTTTGGTTTTGTTCTTTGAAGCTTTGAGATAAAAGTGGGGTTTAAAAATGAAGAGGGGTATAGAGAGGTGTTGAAATTTACATGAAGGAAATGGACTAATCTTTCAGGGATAATTTTGTTCAGGATGTGGAAAGTTACCAATATTTTCCAGCTGAAATTTCTTATGAAAAATTCCTAGATGAAAGTGATTATATGGAGCCCTCTGAGAAAGGTTCTGGGCATCCACAGTGGTTCCCCTGGGAACGTTTGCACTGGCTTATAACTGTATTTCTCCTTACCCGAGTGGCAGTTTAACTGTGCCTTTATTGGATTTACTATTGTAATTGGATATGGAATGGTGCCGGGAAGCATATATTTCAATATGTGCACCTAAGCAATCTAAATCATTAGGATGGTGACTCACATTTAACAGGGAAATTAGCTGGCTTTGTCTTGTGTGAACATTTGTGGAGGAGCTGACACTCACTGGTTGCAGAGATATACCAGTGTTCAGATCACCTGTGGCAGGGCGGGAGTCTCTTGATTTAGACAGGCTGGGTTTTATCAGATCCGTTTTGCTGTATGTTGGAGAATCATCTAACTAGGGGATTCACTGGCTAGTAAATGAGTGGGTATCTTTATAGGAGAGGTACTAGCACAATCATTTATGTCACTGCAGATTTCATCAGGGTACTTCAACAAGTCCACAGAGTACCATTTTCGCAAGGGATGTTATGGGATTATCAGAAAAGGATGGTCTTTACAACCAAATTATTGTAAAAATGGTTATGTCATAGAGCCTTGTTTTCCAAACTTACTTGATCATAAGAATCATTCTGGGATGCTTGTAACACACCTCACCCCAGGAGTACAGAACCCAAATCTTCAAGGAAGGAACCTGTGATTTTTATGATCAGGCAAATTTAGTAAACACTGAAATACAGGCATACCACTTTTTACTGGGCTTTGCTTTAGTGCGCTTCACAGATGCGGCATTTTTTTGCACACTGAGGGAAGGCACTCGGCCAGCAAAAAGATTATGACTGTCGTTATTATGGGACTCCCCTTATCGCTGTGGTCTGGAACTGAACCTGCAACATCTCTGACATGTGCCTGTGGTATATATGCAGGGGATTGGAAAGGACTGCATTGGGGTAGATAATAGTGGTTGCTTCAAGGAACTACGGAGTTGCACCATGACCCAACAAACCATGAAATGTCCCTTTCTTTTCAATTATGGTGTAAACATTTGACTGAACTGTGTCTTGAGAGTCTGCAGGGAATGGAGGGAAGGCAGTTTGCTCTTTAAACACACACACACACACACACACACACACACACACACACACAACAAAAAACAAAACCCAAAACTAATATGTAAAGATACATTTTTTTTTTTATTGTGGTAGGCAAAAGTTTTTTACTCCGCTCATTGCTTTTCCTCTACCCACATTTGGTCATTTTCCTTTTTCTTGGCCTTCCAGGTTATTTTGTTTGGGACGTTTTATAAAACTATGTGTAACATTTTCACACTGAATTTTTTTGGGGCTGGATATTTTCTCCCTCCACCTCCCTCCCAGTCATGCTCCTTCAGCTGTTTACAAAAAATAGGGGCATGTTCCTGTTTCAGCCAGGGAACTGGTGCATCTGTTGACACTTCAGAAATAATCAGTTTAGATTTCAACAGCTGATTAGTGCTCAGTTCTAACCAAACTGAGAAGGAACTCTTCAGAATGTTAACATGTTACTGGACTAAGCTTGAGCAAAAATGTAATAATGATCGTATTTAAGCCATACTCTGGTTATGAAAAGCTTTTGCTGTAGTTACATTTTTTTTTCATTTATTGTGCCTCAAAAATACTATCAAAACATTTAGTGACCAGTCTGCCAAGTGCAGTTATTCCAAGAGTAATCACAAAAATTTCCTTAGGTACCTTTCACTTAAAGCAACGCTAAAAGTTAGAGATATATTGGTGGAGTTCCAGGACTCTCCTATATGATCTGCTAAACAATTTTCCAGAGACTCCAAATTCCACATTGAATTACTACCTAATGTAAGAAATATAGCTAATGGTATCAGCGTGGCACCCAAGTACTGATTTGCCCATAAGATAGGAAGCCATATCCCCAGGAGCTGGAGCCAGAAGGAAAGAAGAGATGCACGTTTTAAATGTGCTTGTGCAAACATTTACCTGGCTGACCTTATATTTCTCTAATAGTCTGTGAAAATAGAGGAGAAATAGAATCAGAAGACCCCATAGAATCAATAGAAATAATAGACTAGGTAGAGTAGAATAAGAAAGCAGAAAACAGGTTTATAGAATAGATGCTGTAGGATAATTATCTAGATCAGTTAGTGAGTGTTTATTGAATACTTTGGAATGTATGCTTTCTTTATGGAAATGAAGGTTAGCATAGAGAAATCAAGTAAATAAAAAATCAAATATCAGTTGGATATTTTGTTTTATTTATTTATTTTTAAATATATATTTTATTGATTTTTTTTACAGAGAGGAAGGGAGAGAGATAGAGAGCTAGAAACATCGATGAGAGAGAACCATTGATCAGCTGCCTCCTGCATACTCCCCACTGGGGATGTGCCCACAACCAAGGTACATGCCCTCAACCGGAATCGAACCTGGGACCCTTGAGTCCACAGGCTGATGCTCTATCCACTGAATCAAACCAGTCAGGGCTCAGTTGGATATTTTAGATGGAAGTTTGATATATCCAGGCAAATATAACAGAGTTTTCCAATTATATCTGTATGATTAAGGCAGAAGGTGCACTAGTTTCTTAGGAAGATATGGAGGTCATCTACCTTCTAGTTATATTCATATAATTAATAATTTATTTTCTGTGTCTTGTCACTTATTTCTATAATATAAATTTGTCATTCCCATTCCTCAAAACTTTCATGACTCCCCTTACCTATGCAGAGCCACAGAAAGTTATATTACCTATAAAGAACTAATAAGCTCTTTAGGATTTTATGCTACACCTTTTATTAAATAACATCTGCCTTCTTATTTTCATCCTTTTAAAATTCCCTTTCACATATACCGTGTTTCAACCACAGCCACTTGCCATGTCTTGAACATATGATCTTTGATGTTGCTTTGCCTTTGCATAATCCTTTTCCTTAAATTTCTGTCCCATTTTCTCCATTAGGCAAGCTCCCAATCCTTCCTAAAGACCAAATGTTACTGTTTCTTTAAAACTTTAGTTACTCCCCTGTATTCCAGTAGCACTGATTAAGTACGTATTTCTATTATAGTATTTGCCACATTCTGTCATTATTGTTTTATAACTGTCTCCCATGTTAGACTTTAACATCCTCCAGGGCAGAGACTGTGTCCTGTTCAGCTCTATGCCTGTAATCTTGCTGTACCTGAAACAGAGTAGGTACACCTATCCCCAGTGTTTTATGATCATACTAGAGGCCCCGTGCATGAAAATTCATGCACTGGAGGGGGTGTCCCTCAGCCTGGCCTGCCCCCTCTCACAGTCTGAGAGCCCTCAGAGGTGGAAGGTGACCCGGCGATCAGGGGAAGTTGATGCCCCATCAAGTCTCTGCTGCTGCCACTGCTGGCAGCACAAGCCTTAGCTGGCCCTGGTTACCTGAGCCTTGGACAGCCCTTGGTGGCTGGGAGGTTGAGGAGACTGGGGGACTCTGGAGGCAGGCCTGCGGAGCCTTATAGTAAGCTGGTCTGTTAATAAGCAAATTCCTATGGACTACCTTATATGTGTGCAGTGCGTCTGCCATTCTGGCAGGGCTGAGGGGATGGGGCGCCACCATCCTGTGGCTGTGGGTGCTGCATCTTTGAGGGTGTGGCAGTCAGTTAGCATATTCCCTCCTTACTGGCTGTGGGTGCTGCCATCTTTGAGGGCTGGACAGTCAATTAGCATATTCCTTCTTTATTAGATAAGTAGGGAGAGTTTACTCTCTGGCCTTGGATGAAGTAGTTGGGAGTGGGGGCTGCCTTTGAAGAAAGACAGGTTGGAGGTGTCTCCTTTAGCAGCTGGTCAGGGGGAGAGATCAAGCAGTAAAGGCAAAAATTGATCTGATTTCACCTGCCCTTATGTGAACAGGATGCAATAGAGATCCATACAGGATGGCAACCTGTGAATCCAGATATGTAGAGATAGTCACACACCCAGCACTTGAGCCTGTTCAGGTCTTGCTTCATGGTTATTCTTGTAATTTGGAGCCAGCCAAGGTGGAATGTCTGTAGCTGGGCCTCACAGTAGGCTGGACTGTTAATAAGCAAGTTCCTATAGACTTCCTTATATGTGTCATCTGTAACAGAATAATAACAGTGGTGCACCCTTTCTTTGTCCTTCTCATATTTCTTCTCTCCCACACTTTCATCAGTCCTGTTTGTGCTGGCTCATGGTTTTAGTCTTCTAATGAAACTTCCTCTGGCTAAACCTAGGGAAATTTGTTTCAGCTCCATCATTTGCCCTTTGTCAAGTTGACCTATTTCATTAAAAAAAAAAAAGGAGGTTGTGGTGTGAAGAGTACTTAGAATGCAGGAAGGGGCACGCCACCAATGCCCCAGCAAAGGTTATGTAGATAAGGCCAGCTTTCGTCAAGTACATGAATTGTCTTGGGCCCCTTTTGGTATTCTTTCTTCTTTCTTCACACTCCCCTTTAGAAACCCACTTCCCTTGTGGTACTTTCTTGCTGCTTCGCTGTTCCTCTCAGTCCTGGCTTCCCTTCAGGGTTGCGTGATTCTATGTGTCTCCACAATCTCTCTTCATCCAAATCAATACCTGTCTATGGCACTACGAATTTTTACATCCTGTTTTATCAAAGAACAATTCAAGTAAATGTAAAGCTGATATTTTTTTTAGAGTGACATAGTTTAATGGTTTATTGTTGTTTTAGAGTAGCATATGTGCTGTAGTTGAGGTTTTTTTAGAAATAGAAAAAGTCTCAAGTCATTGCAATACATTCCTGATAATGGGAATTTCAAGCACCAGGTCGCACTGGAGGTTATGGAGGACAAGGTTAAGACCCTGTGTATTATTTATTTACTTTCTATCAAACTAATAACATTGAAGTAACTGCTCTCAGCCCACAGGTGATATCAGACCTGAGCTGATACTTATTTTTTTCATCAGTGCAGAATATTAGCACTAACTCTGTGGTTAAAAAAGAGAATGTTAGGATCTGGATGTGACTCTTTAGCCATTTTTTTTGGCCCCGTGCCAAATAATATTTTGGAGGGAGAAGGAGAAAGCCTTAGGTGGCATTTATAACCCATACAAAGCTTGAGCTAATTATAAGGTTCAAAACTACCTTTTTTAGTGTGTTGGAGTTGGTATTATTTATTTTAGTGTTAATATGAGGAACTTCTGGTTTTAGTTGTGTAAATAAAGAATGCATTTCCCAGTGTCTTTGAATGCTGTATAAATACACACTTGGTAATCGCAGCCCAGAGACCTCCACCCAGCCCTTGTCTGTGGATCAGCAGTGTCCAGGCATGCACATTGTGGGCAAGGTGTGCTCATTCAAAATTTCCTCTCTTGTCGAAACTCTGCCATGGAAAGAATTAGAAGTGTTTTGATAAATCCCCTATAAAAACCTCGGCTGCTAAATATCTGTAAAGAATAAAATGCTACAGCTGTAAAACTACGTTTTGTAAAAATATACCAAGCCTTTCTATTTCGGTATTCACTGCATTTGTCCTAGGGAGGGGGAAAACCTGATTAGTTGGAGACACAAGGCAAGAACTACATGTAATGTAACAGGGGCTGCCTTTAAGTTCATTGATAAGCCTCTTTTCTTTTTTATTAAGGTTATATTTTTGTTCCATGTCCTGAATATGGTAATGGTCACATGAATCTATACTTGTAGAACTGGACACTGGGGGGAACAACTAAAGTTTGCTGTATGATAATATTAGACATAAAATGATACAGTAAAGGAATGCACTTTTAATTTAAAACTATGGTAAAATTGTGGTTAAATTTCCTGAATACCAAATGAAAAGCCTCAGTTAATGTAACATCTATCTGATTTTTTTGTTTGTTGTTTGTTTTTAAATATATTTCAGAGAATAAGGGGGAAGAGGGAGAGGGAGGGAAAGAGAGAGAGAGAGAGAGAGAGAGAGAGAGAGAGAGAGAGAGAGAGAGAGAAAGAAACATCAGTGGTGAAAGAAACATTGATCAGCTGCCTCCTGCACATCCCCTACTGGGGATCGAGCTTGCAACCAGGGCATGTGCCCTTGACTGGATTCAAACCCGGGATCCTTCAGTCTGCAGGCCGACGCTCTATCCACTGAGCCAAACCAGCTAGGGCTATGTGATGGGTAGTGTTAAGAGCATTATACAAACTACCTTTTATGAGGAAATACATTCTAAATAAGCAGAAGTCGAGGAGCCCAGTTTTTTCTTGCAGAGCCGGGAGTGGGAACAGCGCTCTGGCAATGAGCGTTTGCTGGTAGTCATGATCGTTGTAGTTACAGTGACTGTTTTTCTGCAGGGGCTCAGGTTGAAAGTTGGAGGAGGGCTGACTGAGAGTAATTGTTAAGAGGCCCTGGCTTTAGCAGATCAGGAGTCTAGACTTTTGGGCAGTCATGAGTTCCTTGATGTGCCTATCGTTTTGCACATAGTAGATGCTCAATAATTAGTGCTGGAAGCTGGGACCTAGGATCTGCCTAGGTTCAAATCCTGGCTTCACTTAACCAGCTGTACAACCTTGATAAGTTACTTAACCTCTCTGTGCTTCACCTCCCTCTGCCTTAAAGATTGGGAAGAGCACCTCTCTCTTAAGGCTGTTGGGAGGATTCAGTGAGATGAAGTATGAAACTCTTAGCATAATCTGGGGCACTTAGTAAGTGATCTGATAAATGTAAATGCTGTTATTAAACTAGTAAATGTTGGATGAGTGGCAGTGGCTCCTGCTGCTTTCTGAGTTAGGCAGACAGGACTGAATAACGATGGATGGCTTGTTTTACACTTTGGTTTCTTTGTTGGGGTCGGAGCTTTTGTGAAATGATATTTTTCTCATAGTAGAGCACAGAAAGCTCAGATGTCTACACTTTTAATGTTTCTTTCCTTTCCTTTATACCTTTTATTCTGAGCTTTTTTCATAATAAATTGTACCTTAAATGCCATTGTGTAAAAATTATTGGGTATCCCAGTTCTGTGTACCTGCTCTGAAAAATAAGAAAGCTCTGATGTTACGCAGCTGTTTCTTTTCTATCATACATCCAAACTATGTGATTCTGAGGTAGCTCTTTCTGTCCTAAATTTTTTTAAAGTAAAGTGACATCTAAGTATTATACTGTGTAAATGATGAGATGTTTTGGGTTACTGACCGTTGGCTTATAGTATAGAAATTTATCTTTTAGTTTTGATGGGAAAAAAAAACTTGGTCTAATGCCAGTTATGACTATTCCCTAATAGTAAATAGGACATACTTGTTGAGATCCATGTGGTTTGAGTCATGCAGTGCCCTCACCTATCCCTTTAATTTATTTTTAAGGCAGGAGATGAGAATGATGGGTTGGTTTCAGGGTGTGAACACAGTCTCTGATTGTAATTTGGGAGATATGTGGATCTGAAGTTGATGGGCAGGCTGCCTGCTTTGCCAGGTGAGCTTCTATTATCTCAAGAACCTGTACCGATTAGTCTGCTATCATATTGAGAGACCTCAGTATGAACACAATACGTTTTCCCAGGGTGGCTGAGAAGTTATAAAAAAAGTATTCCATCAGAGGTTTAATTCTGCTGTTGTTTCAAGCCTATAGAATTTTATAGGATAGCATATTTATATAGGAGGTTTCTAGAAGTCTTATTTCTCTCTCCAGTGACCATTTCCCTTCCTCCTACTTCAAATTAGGGCCAGTTCATATGTAAGGCATAAACATATATAATCTTATTTTCCTAGGCTAGTGTCTTGCGAAAACTAAAAGTTCAATGCGTTTATTGAATAGAGAGTGATTGTCTGTATTTATTATACAGCTTTTTCACAGCTACTGAGAGCAGCATTATCTAATTTGGCTGTGATTTTGCCTTTTTAGAACGTGATTGAAACTGCTCTTCTACAGTTTTCAAGAATTAATGTGCATGTGCTTTAATTCTAGAAAGCATTCTATGAATAGGTTTATGTTTATGTTTCTTCAGAGGCTTATGCTTTGATCAAAGTAATTACACTGGATTCCTTTGGGGGGATCAGATCTTCACATTTCAGGGGGACCTTATGAGGAGTTTCTTACATGTTTCTTCTATATTCTTTCATATACTTTATATTATGAGTGTGTTCACTTATCTAGTGATGTACATCACATAGTTAAGTAATCTGATCATCAATAATTACCTTTCTCAATTTCACCCAATAGCGAATCAATGGGTAAACATGAAAGAAACAAAAACAAAAGAAAAAAAAAACACACACAAAACAATACCTAGTTTTTCTCACTTAATATTTTATTTTATCAAAGTACTCTTTTTACATTTTCCTGTAGCAATTATATTTAGGATCTATCAAAGTAAAACTATCAGTATACTTATCAGACTAAAAAAACACCTTTGTCCTTAAAATACACATGGACATAACACACACCTTTTTATATTAGAGGAAGATTAGATTTCTCTGAAGAAAGTAAAGATACAGTCGTTTTTTCAAGAAACCTTAATGTCATCATTAGCAAGGACAAGCACTGAAAATATATTTAATATTTTCAATCAGCTGTTATTTGAAACTAAACTGTGGAGTTGGTTATCAATGTAGAAGGAATTCAGGAAGTCACTCAAGGGCAGAGAACAGGCTGTGTTAAGCAGAACTGATTGCTGTAGGTATATTGGGAAGAGGGTGGTGGTGTAGTTTCAGTGGGAGATAGGTGTTCTGTTAGCCTGCTAGCACTTGCCATCCATGTGATAAGCATAAAATTATCCATTTAGCGTTATTTCTATCAAACTCATGCATCCTGCTCCTCCTTGCTGAATAAATGCCAAATTTAAGTAAATAATCCTTCTACCACAATTAGAAAAAAAAATGTACCCAATGTCACTAAATAAAATGGAGAATGAGCAAATCTTTTTACTTAAATAGTAAACAGACTTTCAAACATGCCTTTTTTTTTTAAATAGACACTTGCAAAGTTAGGGGGTTTCTTGAGATTGTACTTGAAATTAATGTAGCATGTTTACCAGCAGGAGCCTAAATATTAATATTATTTGATACGTATAGTGGACAGATTCTAAAAGTAGATGCAGCAGTGAAAGTATGTCTAATAAATACCTATTCTCTATTAGCTCACAGGTTCACCTTGGACAGGCTCTGTAATACTGGGAAAGAGATTCCTCCAGGCTGGACTTAAGATGTTTATACACCTGAGTACTGTAAAGATTAGGGTACTTTCTGCCTACCATTTCAGACCGATTCAGAGTTAAACTTTCATATATTTCCTGGATTGTCCTTCTACAGCTGTATGAAGAGCCAGTGTGGGTATAGAATAGTTGTGGTGGATCAGATAGGAAGACTCATTTTTTTTATTATTATTGTGGGAATGATCACTGGATACCTATGCCCTTCATACAGATAGATCTTTATCACATGTCTGTCTCCACTTCATCTTGAATAACCTAAGAATTTGAATATAAAGTAAAAAAAATACAATAGAAATAAACTGATAGATAGAGAGAACAGACTGATGGTTGCCAGAGGATTAAGAACTACAAATTGGTAGTCACAAAATGGTCCTGGGATGCAAAGTACAGCATATATAATAAAGGGTAATATGCAAATCAACTGAACATCAGCACAACCAGTTGCTATGGCACACATTGACCACCAGGGAGCAGATGTTCAAGGCAGGGGCTGCCTCCTGGTGGTCAGTGCACTCTCACAGGGGGTGTGCAGCTCAGCCAGAAGCTGGGTTGAGGGCTGGTGAGTACAGCAGCTGGTGAGTGCAGGAGTTGGTTGCAGGGAGTGGGCCTAAACCATCAGCGGGACATCCCCAAGGGCTCCAGGACTGAGAAAGGGCATAGGTCAGGCTAAGCACCTCTTGCCCTCCTCCTCCCCCCAGTGCACGAACGTTGTGCACCAGGCCTCTAGTAGAATCAGTAATACTGTAATAATTACATATGGTGCCAGGTGAGTACTGGAAATATCAGGGTGACCACTATGTAAAGTATGATTGTCTAATCACTATGCTGTACACCTGAAACTAATACAAAATAATACTGAATGTGAACTCGAATTGAAAAATAAAACTTATACAAGAAATTGCACATAAATCTGAAGAAAAAGGCTCTCTGTATTCCTTAGGAGGATGTTTGTTTACACCAACTCTCTTAGTGCCACCAACTTCCCCATAGAAGTTCTGGATAAAAGACTTTGAAGCCATGGATTCCAGGACTTGGTCCTTATGTCATATCTATAGTTATGTTGCGTGCCCTGTTGCCTTCTTTCACTACTCAATCAAAAGCAGTAAAGAGTAGGAGATAGGCAATAAGCCAGAAATTTTTCATAATTATCTTTAAGAAATGTGATATAGCCCTAACTGGTTTGGCTTAATGGATAGAGTGTCGGCCTGTGGACTCAAGGGTCCCAGGTTTGATTCCGGCCAAGGGCATGTACCTTTGTTGTGGGCACATCCCTAGTGGGGAGTGTGCAGGAGGCAGCTGATCGATGTTTCTCTCTCATCGATGTTTCTCTCTATCCTTCTCCCTCCTTCTCTGTAAAAAATCAATAAAATGTATTTTAAAAAAAGAAAAAAAAGAAATGTGATATAAAAATGCTTCTTATCCAATTCACAGATATGAAAATCTGGAGCATATGACATCTGCCAGAGATGCTTATAAGTTATTGTGAAATATTTTAAAAGTACATAATTGAGAGTCATACATATGGTAACTTCTTTATAATATATTGATAAATTATAATTTTTTAAGCATACTTATTGGTTTCATAAAGCTGCTAAAAGGACTTTTAGGGGTTTCCCTTATGTGCATCTGTATGTAAAGAGAGAACAAAATGAAGGCCTTAATGCATATTTATTAATTATCTCTAAGGTTTTGGAAGGGAAGACGTGGTCCAGATCAGACATTTAGATCATATTGAAATGTTCATAATTATTTCTAATAGATGATAGAAAGTTTATATTGTTAGTGACTTTTCCCTCAGTTTCTGTATTATATGGATACTGTTTTTCTTTTGGCAACTGTAGGATCAAGGGAAATATTTTATTAAACCAGTCAAATTGATTATTGAAATGTGCATTTGTAAGTATTGACTTATTTAATCTACATAAAATCCTATGAGGTGACACTGTTGCCCTCGTCTTACAGATGAGAAATGGATGTACAAAAGCCATTAAAAGGTGCAGCTGATATTCAAACCTAGGTTGTGTCACTCCAGAATCTTTGTTCTTAGCTAGTATGACAATGTTTCCTAAAGTACATGTTGTCGTTTATTCTGGGCTGGAAGTAATCATAGTGTGTTTCAACTAACTTTTAATAAAAAAATGATATGGAATAAAAATAGATCATTGTGTGTACATATTATGTGTAGTATAGTGTTGTTTTATGAAACCATTTTATAAACATGCATCTATTTTTAGACACACATAGATGTACATATTAGCACATAGGTCACATATATGTTGGGTTGCAATAAAAATGTATTTCTGATTGTGTATCTAGGTCAAAAACATTTGCAAGTCACTGAACTACACTATACAGCCATTCAGTACCTTGAAAATAAGAGTTCAATACATCTTTATTAAGCTGATTGAATGTATTATTGAATTTAAAGAAACCCTCATACAGTGTTAGTCTAAAAGGTTTCTGCTAAATGTATATTTTCCCTGTGACATAGCACCCAAAATAATAGCCCCATAGTTCTTATCAATGGAACTGTAGCTGCCTGATAATCAATTAGTTTATATCCAATTCCCAATCTAAATTCCAGTCTTCCTCCTCCAAATTTTCTGGTTGGTAATGCTTTATTGCTTTAAGATTTGTTGTCTTGTAGTTTAATACTATCAAATAATAATAATAGTCCAAATAGATAGCAATTTCTAAAAATAACTTAATCTGGATTACATTAAAATAATACATTATCAACAAGTGGTGTTTATTTCAGCAGTGCAAAGATGGTTCAATAGTAGGCAATTTCCTAATAGTTAGCACATTAACTTAAGTATAAAAATCATAGCATTATTTCTAAGGAGACTGAAAAGACACATGATAAAAATTAACAGCGATTCTTCTCATTCAATAAAATAGTCTTTAAAGGAGACTTCTTTAATGGGATAAATACATACTTACATCATCACAAAGCTATTATGATTGATGGGAAAACACATGAGGCATACTCACTAACATCAGAAATAAGAACAAATTTGACTTATTTCCTTCACTGTTATTTACTGTTGTGCTGGAGTAAATTGCCAATGTCATTGGATAAAAGGAAGAGAATAGGGTATAAAAATTAGAAAGGAAGTGGTAAAGTAATTGTTATTATTTTATAAGATTTTATATCCACAACTCTCGTAGGATCAGTTGAAAAATGATCACACACAACATATTAGTTCAGTAATAGGGAAGCTCAAAATTAATGTATGTTTTATTTAATTGTATAATATTTGATTAAAGAATATACCGAAGAACACTTACAATGGGAAGAGATACCATTTTATAAGGAAACTTTGGCAGGTAGACTCGTCATTCATATCTCATACTGAACATCAGGAATTGGAACAAAGATTCAAATGTGAAAGATGGAACCATAAAAGTAGTAGAAGAAAATATTAATTTATTATGGTCTGAGAATGGAGGCCTTTTATATAAAACTCCAAAAATCCAAAAGTCCATTTAAAATGATTAATGTATTTAAATTTATAAAACTTGTACATGACAACAAATATGAGCAGAAGCAAAATATAAATAGGTTGGAGGTATAAATTACAATTCATTATGAATAAGCTCTAATCTCCCTAATACATAGCGACTCCAAGTAACTGATAAAGAAGACCTAACATAAATCTGGTTATTTTACCACATAGGTCACAGAAAATTACCACTGACTTTTACACATGTAAAGAGTTCCTCAACTTCTTTCAAAATAGAAGCAATCTAAGAGTACACAGAATTTTTAAAAAGTCCAGTGCATTAGCCCTGGCTGGTGGTGGCTTGGTCGCTTGAATTGTCCCTCAGTATACGGAAAGGTGGTAGATATTGATTCTTGGTCAGTGCACATACCCAGGTTGTGGTTCTGTCCCTTGTTGGGGTGCATGTGAGAGGCAGTCAGTTGATGTTTTCTCTCTCCCACCTCCTTTCCTCTCTCTAAAATCAGTTAATTTTTTTAATGCAGTACATTAGCAAAAATCAAAATGTGTAATGGCATACTCTGTTGGCAAGGCTACAAGGAAACTAGGATTTTCATACATTGTGGAGGGGAGTAGGAGTTGTTATAAATGTAAATTGGAACAAATGCATATGAGCTTTGATTTAGTAGTCCTATTGCTACAAATTTATCTTACAGTATATTTGTAAAATGTTAAGCATACAAAATTATTCATGACCACATTGTTGTTGTTTTTTTTAAATTTATCTTTACTGTTTAAAGTATTGCAGATGTCTCCTTTTACCCTCATTGACTCCCTCTACCCTACTCCTGCCCCCTCCCGAAGTCTTCAATGAACTATTTTCTGTCCATGGGTTATACGTATATGCATATAAGTTCTTTGGTTAATCTCTCCCCCCCTGCCCTTTCCTCTGAAATTGTCTTTAATAGCAAAACATGGGAAACATTTTAGAAATCTGATGAAATAAATTAGATACATCAGTAATGAAATGTATATAGGAACCTTATGAATATAAAGATTTCCAAAATATATCGCTAAGTTTAAAAAAGCAAAGGCAGAATAAAATATGTTATTGGTACTTGTGTTAAAAAGATTGGAAAACAAGAAAGTAATAAACTGGTTATTTATTTTGGAGGTATGTAGGTTGAGGGTTCATAGCTGAGCAGATAGGAGATTGGGATACAGGCAAGATTTTTCATTATACTTTATTAAAGCAAGAATTTTCGCTATATACCTTAATTTTTAAAAACATGTAAATATATATCTATTCAACAGTCCAGAAAGGAAAAAAAAAAAAGATAGACATTAAAAGTAACAAATGAACTACACCACTCAATGTTAATAACCAGTTGGACAAAAATTAGGATTGGAATTCATTTTAAAAATTACTGGACATTTTTATATAACATGCCCTTCTGAAAATTATAATATTAAAAATCTCTGTATTTTATTTTACTTCGCTTATGCTAATCTCCATGTAGTATATAACATTGTCACATTGCCATGCTATAACATGATGGTAATGGTGGTAGTGTTAGGTGTTTGTTTTTATTAATATTAAAATTACTTAATAAATAGAAATATATAGTACATAAACACAGATGAGAACATGGGACATCTGTTCATTGTGGGACTCAAGAGCTACATCATAAGTTTTGGTGGGATTTACTTATTAGTTCAATGAATTACTTAACATTTCAGAAAGTTGATCTTTTAATTTGTAAAAAAAAGATGCCAATACTTAGCTCATAGAGTTGTGGTCAAGATTAGAGTGAAAGTTTTTATAAAACACTTAACATAGAGAATACTGAATACAAGCATGTATTATGCTGGTCATTATGTTAATTATGATGTGCAACCTTAAAGTTCTATGGTGAGTGTTGACAAGCAAAATGCACAGCTTGCACCTACTTACAATATTTGATATCCTATATAATAAAAGGCTAATATGAAATAGACTGAACAGTAGAACAACCGAACAACGGTTGCTATGATGTACGCTGACCACCAGGGGGTGTGTGCGGAACATGACAGCTGTTGGCCGTGGTGGGAGGGAGCACCACAATCCCGCTTGGTGCTTGCACCTGCTGCTGACGCCGGCCCTGCTCGCACCTGCTGCTGGCACCAGACCAACCACTTAGCCCAGATCACTCGGTGTCGTCAGTGAGTGTGAGTGGCGGCTGCCAGCCCCAATTGCCCCTCAGGGCTTCTCCACCTTCTCCTGCTTCTGAGGGGCAATTGGGGCAGCAGGTGCCACTTGCAACCGCTGCTGGCACCGGCCCCAATCGCTCCATGCCATCAGCAGGTGCTAGCAGGACCAGCACCATCAGCGCATGGGAGCAGTGGCAGCAGAGAGGGTTCTGGGGGCCACGGTGGGAGGGGCCTGGTGGAAGTGCAGAAGACTGGGCTGAGACCTGCCCCTGTACCCACTGCAGCATTGTGGCCCATAATTCCTTTCAAGGTGCACAAATTCGTGCACTGGGCCCCTAGTATTTGAATAAAATAAAGGGGGAGTTGATCACAAAATTTTCAGTGGTGTACGTTTGGGTCTGCTTATATTTTTTTGTTTAAGAGCCTGATAGATCAACTGTTAAAATCAATTTTTGCCAGACCTGCATGGCTCGATGGTTGAGCATTGACCTATGAGCCAGGAGGTCAAGGCCACATGCCCAGGTTGCAGGCTCCATCCCCATGGGGGTGTTCAGGAGGCAGCCAATCAATGATTCTCTCTCACCATTGATTTTTCTATCTCTCTCTCCCTCTCCCTTCCTCTCTGAAATCAATAAAAATTTATTTTTAAAAATCACCTTTAAAATAATCTCAACTTGAATATTTGTTATGGAAAATTAACTTTCACATTTAAGTTTTTAAAAATGCTTTAGAGTATGGCTGATTGTTTTTGTTTTTGGTTTTTGTTGTTGTTGTTTTAATGGCATACCCACTGGAAGAAATAAGATGCAGTTATTAAAAATTAGGTACACAAACATTATGATGGCATAGGAATTTTTCCTATGCCATCATAATGTTTGTGTCAAACAGACTATCAAATTATAGCAACAAGAACAGGGAGGGCTGGCGGGGGATAATAGATCAACCAAAGGACTTTTATGCATGCATTTAAGCATAACCAATGGACACAAAACACTGCGGGGTAGGGGAGACTGGGGGAAGGGCAGGGGGAAAAAAAGATATATACTAATCTTTGTAATACTTTATGTAATAAAAAAAGAAAAAGAAATATAAAAGGCTGCACAATTTCATTTAGTAGAATCTCAAATTGGTAAATAAAAACTCACTACTGGATGAGTATTTCATAGAGAAAAGGTAGGAAGAATATACATCAAATGCAGTGGTCATCTTTGAGTGTTGGAATTATAATATTGGTTCTATGTTATTTTCTAGATTTCCAAATTTTCTGCAATGAACATGTAATGCAGCGTATTTATACTTTAAAATGGATTTTAGGATGAGTACTAAAGAAAAACAGTTCAAAGCTCTACTAACTTTGTTAGTAGAATCTCCTTCCAGAAGAGTAGAAGTTGGCGCCTGGAAGTGCTCTTGGCACTCTTGCTCGTTGAGGAGGGGTTTATTTTGGTAAAGTAACACTATCACTAGAGCCTGATGGCTATTGCAGTGGGATCAGATCTCAGGTCACATCAGTTCATTAGCTCAGCCTGGAGCTCAGCTCTCTGAAGTTGTGGCCCACACTAAGGTGTTTTTTTAAACTTTTATTTTATTGAATTCATTGGAGTGACATTGGCTCATAAAATTCCATAGGTTTGGGGTGTGCAGTTCTATAATGCATCATCTGTATATTGTATTGTATGTTAACCTCCCCACCCCAGTCAGCACATTAGGGGTTTTTAGAAGGGGATCCCTCTTTCTTTCATGCATGTCATTGTGCTTATTGAGATCAAATACAGATCGCAGGGTATTGGTGAAAGTAGCCCATTAGGCTGCTGTAAGGAAGTTCCTTTGTGCTCTGTAAACGGAAGAAAAAGGTAAAAGAAATGTGTGAAGTTCTTCTGTACTTCTGTTTATTTAAAAAAAATCACCTATGAAATATTGTACATCTTATAGTCTTCATGATTCCATTTCTTAGCAGCTGGTGATATATTCTAGTTGACATCAAGCATAACACCCATTTTAAATACTTTGGAGAATAGTCAGTGACCTAAATACTGAAAGTGATGTCTTGTCGGTTTCTACTTAGTAATTTCAGTCATTTTTCCTTGATTTATAGTCAGTCCATCCTCCTGAAAATTCAGTTTAGTGTCTCTGTTGTTTTTATGCTACCTTTTGTCTAATTTGGGATTTTGTCCCTGATTCTTTTCATTTCATTTAATCAGAGCTTTTAAGAGATATTTAAGCCCCTTTTATCTTAGAGGTGCAAAACAAAGAAAGAAAAGTTAAGGAATTGTCCAAGGCTACACAGATAATAGAGTTGAACTTCGAGTCTTTTCACTTCAATTTAAGATGTTGCAGTTATTTTTTAAAAATTCTCTAATATATTGTCAAGAAAGATGTAGGATATATCTGTTTTTTACCATATGATGAACTGATAGGTGTAATGATAGGTACTTGGAAGGGGAATTACATTAAAAAATTTAAAATCTTTTACTTCTAAAACATTTAAATTGGAGAGGCTCTTTTTAGTTCTGTTGTCTAAGTATTACATATTAATTCATCTTAAATACATGAATTATTTAATATGTTCATCATAGTACTAAATATGAACAAGATATATGAAAGTGAGACTTGATATACTTCACTTTGAGATTTTTCTTAGTGTCAGAGGGCTGTTAGATACTTTGTATCAAATGGAAAACCTACAAAGAGCAATTTTTTTTCTTAAAAGTTGTTAGACCATCTTTTCATTTAGAAAAAACAAGGGTGTCCTAAGTTAAACAGGAAAAGAGTTTGATTTTCTCTTTCTGTATCTTACTTGTTTGGAAACCACAGAGGAAGTAGGGTCAGTGTCAAAAATATTTAAATACAAATTATTTGGTTCATTATCTTCAGATTTTCAGTCATTATAATAATGCCTTCAACCACCCCCCCCCCAAAAAAAAAACAGAAATAGCTAATTGTGAAGTTGATCAATTTAAGTAAAGTACATTTAGGGATTTTATATCTTAAAAAGAAAAAAAGAATAATTCTTATAATTGTATTTCTGGTTATAAAAATATATAGAATGAATAAAATGTTATTGAAAATATTATACATTTTTATCTTTTGCCCCAGAGATGTTTTGTTATCTGAAGAAGGCAAAAATTAATCAGTGTAAAAGTTATTTCAAAACTCTTAAATCTTAATGCAAACTGTTTAGCAAGATAGTTTTCTGAAATAGAATTTAGTTAAATTGTGAGCAGCAGAGCTTGCGAGCATGGTGCCAATCTGTCAGTAGTTTGGCTAAAGCTTCCTCCTCCTTCCACTCCCCACCCCAGAATTCTGATTTCCAATGTTTGTAGGTAAAAAATGATCTTTGCACTTTAGTCTTTGGTTACAGTTTTATAAATTGGTAAGCTTTCTGTAAGTTGTGTTGTTGTTTTTTTAGATACAATTATTTCATCAAGGCATTTGGGAAAATTTGAGTCTATTAGAGGTGATATGATGTAATGTGTATAAACAAAACTTACAGATAAGAGACAAGACAGTTCAGGAATTAAGTGTCGTTCCTTCAGTGTGTGTGCACATGTGTGTGCAACACTTCTTTGCTACAGAGGCGTTCTCTCCTCTCCTTCCCGGACCTCTTGTGTACTTTCACTAATGGTGATATCAGGTCCTTTAGGGAACAACGGGAAAGGAAAATAGCAGGAGAGAAGAGGACTGGATCTTTGGGGAATGTCGGGAGGGAAGGCAGTGGGGGAATTGGTTTCTATGGGCAGCTCAGGGGAGAGAGCTCTGCCAAAGGAGGAGTGAAGTCAAATCTTGTGGGAGGTTCAGGGGAATAAAGAGTCAGGAAAGACATTTCAGGGAGTTGCTGGAATTGAAAGAAAAAGCAATGAAGAATGCATTTGGACACCCCTCTAAGGAGTCTAGTGACAGAAAGCAATGGGCTCCTCTGAGAAAATTCTGAGTTTGAAGCAGGGGTGGGGGAGGGATGGCCTCTCTCCACTATTTTTTTTTTTTTTTATTATTTTTTTTATTTAATTACATAAAGTATTACAAAGATTAGTACAAATATCTCTTTTTTCTCTCCACTATTTTTGTTGTTGGATCCACGTGGGTCCCTAGTGTGAGGAAGGATCTCGATAGCCGTAGTTACAAATGGGCTGGCTCTGTATGTCTGCTTGTGTCTGTAAGTCTTGTTCCGATTCCCTCTCCTTTTTACCATCTTATCTGCGTCTGGGAATGGCTGAAGGCTTCATTGCGATCTGCATGCTGCATGCTGTGTGGATATTTTAAGGCGTGACTTTATCAGAGTTGGCATCTAAATGCCGAGGAAAGTGCAGGGCAAGCTTGTTCTAGTTGGGGTTCCTGTCACCAGACCATGGCAATGTGGAACAATGGAGACATTACCTGGATTCATTGGGTGCAAGCAGAGTCCCTGCTTCCAAGCTTGTCCTTATCAGTGTTTAAAATAGTGCCCAGGACTACGAGTGCTATCTCTAAAGGGAACATCTCCTTCCCATTCTCTTCTTTTCCGTGTCATTTATGAATATTTCAGGGGGAAGGCTTTTGTTTGAGCAGTTAGAAATGTGGAAAAACAAGATTACAAGGTCGGGGTGAAAGTAGTACAAGATTGGAAGAATGAAAGTCTTTTTCTTTACTCGCAGTAAAATGATACTCTTGGCTTGAGGCCAGAGAAACATAGGAGTTAGGATGGTGCAGACAGGACTGGCAACAAGTTTATTAAGGAATGAGCTGAGAGAGCCTGTCTCTGCCCCGTGGTTTACTGTTGCATTTGATTTTTAACTCTCTGTTTTTTCGTCCGTTGGAAGCGGTGGTAGAGAGAGTGCACTAAGCTTTAAAGCCACAGCAAAACAAAACTTTTAGAACACGTGTGATACCCAAAGAGACCAACAAGTTCTGTTTTAATAGTAAAATAATGTTTTTCTGAGAGTTTGCAGTATCTGTGGAATAGTTAACTCTTTCTTTTTCTTTCCATTTTATCTATGTCACAGATAGGATCTGAAGTGTGTGAGCTTGAAAATAAAGAAAACAGCGTAATTTTTATGCAGAAAATATATGCACCTTCTGAATGTACCATTTATATGACATAATTAGTATTCCTTTTAGTCAGTACATTTCAGAATACTGTATTCTTAGAAAATTCAAAGTAATTTTAACTTTTTCCTTATAAATATAACTATATTTGTGATTAATTATACAGTATTTTTAAATTTTAAAGTATGTCTGTAATATTTATTGTAATTTATCATTAACGTTTTAGCAAATCCATACATTGTAAAATGACTTATTATTAAGCTCTCTTCAAATATTGTATTACATTTTTATTTTTACTAATTGTCCAGAGTTTACAAAACAGACATTTATTGAAGATCAAGATGTAATTTTATTGTAAGAAGAAATTTCCTTTCATGGGATGGATGCAGCAATAAGAAAGGTTAAAGAGATTTCCCATTCTTTCCTTAAAAAAAAAAAGCCTATTTATCCTTTGTTATCTTGTACTCATAGTCATTCATTCTTTAAGTCAATGGAGTACATATATTAAGTGCCCATTAAACTTATATTGTTTCCTTTTTAGTCTGTTTATTTGATAAATCATAAGATTATCTTTTGTAATCATTAATAAAGTACTTTTATTAGTAAAGCTGGTATAATATAATTTTTTAAATTATTAGGCTTTGGAGACAGTCCTAGGTTAAAACCCCATGTGTTTGGTTAGCTGTGACAAACATGGCTATAGTCTAGCCATCATCATTTAATATGATCTGTTGTTATTTACCCAAAAGAATAACTGCACACTGAGTGACCTTATGTAACTAAGTCAGAGCCTTGGTTGTCATACCTATATAAACAGAAGTGATAACATGATAGTTGTGAAGATTGTTATAATTACATGTATGTTTAAGCCCCTTATATATTTGGAATATAGAGGTGCTCAGTTTCTTTAAACATTATTATCACTCAGTTACTTATCATTTTTTATGTTATCATTATTGTGATCACTGTATGGACTCAAGCCTTCCATGATTCCTTGCCTCCGTGCTGTGTCCTTTCTCTCTCTTTCTCTCTTTTCACTGCTGGCTACCTTACAATATTCTAGAAGAAATACATTTTCACACTTGATTCCATCGCAATACCTTCATGCTCTTGCACAGCAGTGGAGCAGTGCTGGGGAGGCACTGCTTTTTCCCTCCTTTCCTCCATATGGCTGGGAGTGGGACAGAAAGAGTGAAATACTCCATTATTTTGTTAGGTTCCGAGACTCAGTTATTGAAACCTTGAGAGATTGACACCTTGCTTATTTTTGCAATCCCTTATTGTTTGTATGTTGGAAACAAAGAACAGGCACAGGAACAACTTCCAACCTTGTCCTGGTAAACTGTGAGCTGCTCTGGTTTAGTTATTTTTGTACTGCATTGAATGGTCAGGTGCTGTGCTACACTGTACATTTCAATTCACTATGGAAAGTCCAGTTTCACATTTTTGTCCTTTTCCACTTTCCCTTTATGCCTCAAGAGCTCAATACCTTTGCTCCTGCTGGATAAAAGTTGGGTAAACAGACACCTTGACAACTGCTAACAGTACCACACCTTGGCTTTCTGAGGTACAGAAAGTAGTCACTTAGTTCTGGGATGAAACACCTGTCCCATCTGAAAGATGCCACTCGCAAATGCCAGTAAAATATGTTGTAATTGAAACAATGAAGTTGCCACAACTTGCAAAATATGTATGTATGACGTGTATATGGTTCTTTCCCAATTGTGTACTAAAAAAAGAAAAAAAATCTAGGTAACAAATTCAGCTCTAAGCCTGGGAATCACTTCCTGCTGGCTTGCATAGTGACACTGTTCTTCTAAGTGCCAGTGTGAATACTAGCAGCTGGTCATGGATCAGTTATCTGAAATGGCAGGTTTATTTGTTGAAGGAGGAATGACATTATTTCCTGTCCTTTACACAGAGCTGAAGTGAGAATAAAGTGGTACAAATGTTCTCTGCACCTTAGGTGTGAATGCACTACCATTTGTGCTACTGATTTGATTGCAACAGGTACTATCATTAGCATCTTGGACCCAACATGGAACACACTGTGCTATATTTCATATATTTTGGAATACAAAGACACAAAGACTGATTAAAATACTGTGAAAGGGACCGGATTATTCATTTCATAGCTGACCACGGCTTTATTAAACATAGGGGTCTTATAGCTATATTCATTTGTGGCCATTAAACATTTCTAGTCATTGCCTATGAAATGAAATATGAATTTAATTTGGGCCTGGGAAAGACTTTTCTCCATTTGAAACTAATTTGTTTTTGTAATTTCAGAATAATTTCTATAGTAGGTAGTGCCTATCACCAGAAAAACCTCGATGGGAAGAGAGCTTATTTATATATTGTAAGTCCTTTTCCTAGTACATTCTTAAGGTTGGAATGAAGGTATCCACTAATTTCATTTCTAGTGCCTTTCCTAGACTGCCTTGGGTAAAGACACTTTTAATTTGACATCTGGAAGAAAACTTTTAGATTGGAGGAATCCTATATAATAAAAGCCTAATATGCAAATTGTCCCCTCAGTTGGTTATTCGATTGGGAGACCAGGAGTTCAGCCACTTGCTATGACATGCACTGACCACCAGGGGGTGGTGCAGAACATGGCAGATATCAGTGACACCCTGTGATCTCTTGCCAGACTACTTGGGGGCAGGGGAGTGGTGGGGATGGAGATGCAGTGAGAATGCGGGGTGTCCACTGAGCTTGCTCTCACTCACCCTGCTACCATTCCCTGCGAGGCCAGGACTCATGCATCAGGGAAGCCACCTGTGCTCAGGTACCGGGTGCCCCCGAGGAGCCCGCCTCACACCCGTGCAGTGTCTTCTTGGTGAGCTGGGCCGCAGCCACAGGGACTGCAGGGGCCAGTTGGACTCCCTGTGGATTTGCACAGGAGCCAGTCTTTGAGGCCAGCCAGGAGAGAGTGCACTGCCTGCCCAGCTTCTTTGTGGCGCTGCTGGGTGGCCCAGAGGCCCACGCGGAACTCTGGCCCATGATTTCCGGCCACACTCACTGCATCTCTGCACGTCGATCAATGGCAAGGATTAGGGATCATACTCATGCACTAATTTTGTGCACCAGGCCTCTAGTAATGAATAATGCTACTTTAGAGACTGTCTCTTATCTTTCTCTCCATTTCAGCCACTATATAGTGTTATAAATAACCAATGAAAAGATTTCATGGTTTCTGAGATTTCTTTTAAGGGAGTCTTGAAAGGTATGAAGTGATTTACTGATATACCAAACTTTATCATTGTAGACACAGGAATGTTTTTGTTCCATCTCACTTTTTTTATTGTAGTACTCTCTTCTTATTCTTCTTTATACCAATAGTTAGGGATATATATATATATATATATATATATATATATATATATATATATAATCTCCCTAACAAATTTCAACTGTGTCAGTAGGGTCTGTGTTATTAAATTATTGCATCAATGCCAAAACTGATAAGAGGTTGTGTTGAAACCACAAAAGAAAATATGTAATAAGTGTTTTTATTCATTTTAATATATTACACATTTTGTTGGCTTTATAATATTGGGGTTTCTCTTTAATTACTCCATATAAGAACACAGAGTGTTTTTAATACTACCTGAACTAGCAAATGGTTCTGTTAAAATAGCCAAGTGTTCTGAAATAACTTTATTATTGTGATGAACTTCATTAATAATTTAAATGTAAACCTGTGAGGTTACTATTATGGTTTGGTTTTCTTAGTTTATTTAGTGACTGCTCCACAGTATAGAAGTTATTCTGTATTAAATCAGTATTAAGTTAAAATTCAGTCACTTCATTCAATAATCTTTTAATATAGTATATCAAATATGTGGTTTTTATGAGAGGTTAATATGGTATACTGGCTATTTTCCTGTGTATATTTTTATCCTCAGCGAGAGAGAGAGAGAGAGAGAGAGAGAGAGAGAGAGAGAGAGAGAGAGAGAGAGAAACGGGGGGGTTGTCTCCCATATGTACCCTTATTGGGGATTGAACCTTCAACCTAGTTATATGCCCTGACCAAGAATCAAACCTGCAACCAACTGAGCCACCTGGCAGGACTCCTGTGTATTTTTCAATTAATATCTAATTTGAGTTGAGATCAATGTAAGTGGAACATCATTAGTAAGATAATGATTTTTAGTTTTTATTTTATTTTTTTATTTTTTTTAATTTTGTTTTATTGCTTAAAGTATTACAAAGAGTGTTAGATAAGTCTCCATTTTTTCCCCTTGACCATCACCCCTCCTCCCCTACCTCCCAGTGTCTTGTGTCCATTGATTATGCTTATGTGCATGTATACAAGTACTTCAGTTGATCTCTTAACCTCCCCTCCCCCCCACAATCCTCCCCAGCCTTCCCGCTGTAGTTTGACAGTCTGTTCGATGCAGCTCTGCCTCTGTATATATTTTTGTTCTTCAGTTTTTAATGTTCTTTATTATCCATAAATGAGAGAGATCATGTGGTATTTTTCTTTCATTGGCTGGCTTATTTCACTTAGCATAATGCTCTCCAGTTCCATCCATGCTGTTGCAAACAGTAAGAATACCTTCTTTTTTACAGCAGCATAATATTGCATTGTGTAGATGTACCACAGTTTTCTAATCCATTCATCTGCTGATGGGCACTTAGGCTGTTTCCAAATCTTAGCTATGGTAAATTGTGCTACTATGAACATAGGGATGCATATATCCTTTCTGATTGCTGTTTCTGGTTTCTTGGGATATATTCCTAGAAGTGGGATCATAGGGTCAAATGGGAATTTCATTTTTAACTTTTTGAGGAAACTCCATACTATCTTCCATAGTGGCTGCACCAGTCTGCATTCCCATCAGCAGTGCAGGAGGGTTCCTTTTTTTCTGCATCCTCTCCAGCACTTGTCCTTTGTTGATTTGTTGATGATAGCCATTCTGATAGGTGTGAGATGATACCTCATTGTTGTTTTGATTTGCATCTCTCGGATAATTAGTGACTTTGAGCATGTTTTCATATTTTTCTTGGCTTTCTAAATGTCCTCTTTTGAAAAGTGTCTTTTTAGGTCCTTTGCCCATTTTTTGATTGGACTGTTTATCTTCCTTTTGTTAAGTCGTATGAGTTTCCTATAAATGTTGGAGATTAAAGCCTTATCAGTGATAACATTGGCAAATATGTTCTCCCATGCAGTGGGCTTTCTTGTTGTTTTGTTGATGGTTTCTTTTGCTGTGAAGAAGCTTTTTATTTTGATAGAGTCCCATTTGTTTATTTTCTCCTTAGTTTCCAATGCCCTAGGAGCTGTATTAGTGAAGAATGATTTTTAGTTTTTAATTTCAGTTTATTTTGTAAAACAGCCACTCTCCATTCATTCCTAAAATGAAGCATTCTTTGTAACAAACAGTGTTAAAAATGTCTGTGGACTGGGTAGTGTTTTATTACCTGTCTGCCTTGAGATAAATATAGAAATTTAGGAAATATTTAAAACTTTATAAAATGTGTGTGTGTGTGTGTGTGTGTGTTTAATTTGAGAGAGGGGGAGAGTGGGAGAGAGAGAAAGAAACAATGATGAGAGAGAACAGTTGATCTGCTGACTACTGCACACCCCCTACTGGGATCGAGCCTGCAACCTGGGCTTATGCCCTAAGTGGGAATCAAACAAGTGATCTCTTGGTTTCCGGGTTGATGCTCAACCACTGAGCCACACAAACCTGGCAAATATTTAAAAATTTTATAAAAATTTGACAGTAATGAAAATTGTCTTCTATGTTTTTCAAAGTTCAAAGGTTATTTTTAACAACTTGGAAATTAGATTAAAATGTGATTTTTTTTCACAGATTTTTTTTCACAGTTGACAAGCACTGATTTAGAAGACTTAAGGAAAGTCATCTATGTGCTTAGTGTCTTAAATGCTACACCTTATAATATAAACATATCCCATGCCAACTTATATTACTAACCAACTTATATTTACATAAATAACCATATGATTTTTATAAAGGAACTTAAAGTGAAAATTAAAGCCAACTCTTCATATTCTCTAAAGCAACAGAGCTTTTAGTCCTATGCCTAAGTATCATTTATTAAGTGCCAGGTACAACAAGTTGGCTTTATCTCACTTATTCCTGTAAAAGTGCAAGAAGGTTGGTTCTCTCTTAGCCTTTTTTAAAGGTGAGATGGGAAGGGATTGTTATACATTTTCTTAATTTTTATTTTTGAAAGTATTACATAGGTCCCCTCTTTACCCCCATTGATCTCTCCCAGCCTGTCCTCTCATGTTAGGATAGGAGATGGTGTTTTCTACTTTTCATCCTAGATTTTTTTAGGAATTTATTTTGTATCAGTAATAGAAGGAGGGAAAATATTATATTTGAGTAGATTTTAGTAGTTTTATATGTATTATTTCCTAAAATCAGGAGCTAGTTGGAAGTAAAATAGGAAGCTTGAAGTATTTGCAAATCTTCAGTGGGAAGTTGGTAGAGAGATTAAGGTGACACACTTCATCACACATGTTAATTTTGACCTCAGAGTCTGTTATTACCAATTATGAATAAATGCATACTTTTAGGAATAATGTGTTCAAGTTATTGTTGATACTGTTTGTAAGGTGGAATCCTTCTTTCCGAAAAGGAGAAGATATTTGATTTTTGAATGCATTCCTACTCTTTATGTGGTCATAATTACTCAACTCTTAGGAATCATGTATATGGTATCTGCAGCTAATAAAGTAATATTTATGATATTTTTCTCCTCAAACTTCTTTGATAATCTGTTTTCTTTTTATATTGGCAAGTGAGAAAAAGAAAGGAAGGAAGGAAGAGGGGGTGAGAGGGATGGTGGTAAAGAAAGGAAGGGTGACTTTCCCTTATGTCAGCGGTTGTCAACCTGTGGGTTGTGACCCCTTTGGGGTCGAATGACCCTTTCACAGGGGTTGCCTAAATACATCCTGCATATCAGATATTTACATAACAATTCATCACGGTAGCAAAATTACAGTTATGAATAAGAAACAAAAATAATTTTATGCTTGGGGTCACCACAACGTGAGGAACTGTATTAAAGGGTTGCGACATTAGGAAGGTTGAGAATCACTGTCTTATGTAGAGTCCACAACCAAGTAAGCTTTTATATCTTCATTAGTTGTTGGGTACACTCAGTTGGTTTACTTGATTTTTTTTCCTTCTCTAAAATACTATAATTCAACCAGCTAATATTCATTTGGGTTTATATTTTGTTTGTCTTCATTTAGTCAGTTCTACCACTGATCATTGATGTGTCCATCTGCCCGATAGCCTTTAGACAGTGTTGAAAGATTAAGGATAAAGCTATCAAGGGCAAGACTAGACGAGGTGACTGACTGATTCTCTGCTGCCCTCGAAGACACTGGATAATGGAGAAACAAGTACCTGCATGTGTTGGATTTTGTTAATTGAATCCAGCTCCAGCAAAGAGACAACTGAGGTCATGTCAACACCTTGGAAGGCTGGGAAGCTGGAACTGGAGCAGCTGAGCCAATCCCTAGACAAACAGGTTTTAACCAGGACACAGAGAGAGTGCTTTGCTTTAGGGACTTTGCACACCACCCGAGGCAGTGATTCTGTTCTTATCTTTTTCTGCTTCTGTTCATTTATACATCAAATAGATTAGTTACAAAGACTTATTTCTCTTTATGTTGCAAAAGTAATTGCTCATTTTCACGTTAGACTTTGAGGTCTTTTTATTTTCTTCAGAGGAAGAAGCAAGGGAAATACTAGTTTTTTAATTAGGAATTATGATGGAAAGGCCATTTGTGGCAGTAGGAAGGGCAACCTTCTGTTGACTGTCAGCATTTGGTGTAAGGTTGGATGCAGATTACATGTGTTCAATATTGTATTCAAATATTTCCAGGTTATCTAATATCATACACTAAAACCTCTATTGACTCTGGAGTCTTATATTTTCTAAAAGTGGATATTTGAATTCTAGTCTCAGCTTCATCACTGGCTTCTACCTCAGACCAAATTAATCAAAATCTTCAGGAGTGGGGCTCAGGCATCTGTAATGATTCTTTAATTCCCCTAAGTAAATCTGCACAATGAAGGGATAGAACCACAGATATAGAATGATATAGCTGACCTGTCTTTTAGGATTTTCTGGAGTTAATGAATACATATTAACTGTGCCTTTGCAAAAAGAACTCTGTAAAACATAGTGTCTTTTGTTTTTCAATATTGAATTGAAAAAGGGTCTTTTGATATGGTCCTATATTTGAAAAGATTACATTTAACTAAAGGAAGGTGTCAACATGTTTTGTGATGGGTATTATAAATACATACACACACACACACACACATATATATGTATGTATGTATATATATGTATATGATATACATATACATATATATATTTCCTTTTAAAAACATCCTCACTGGAGGACATTTTTATTGATTTGTTTAGAGAGGGGAAAGGAGAGAGAGAGACTTCAGAGAAATGAACATCAAAGCAAAAGAGAAACATTGATCAGCTGCCTCCTGCACACACCCTGATTGGGGCTGGGGATATACAGTAACCACAACCTAGGTATGTGCCCTGACCAGGAAACCAACCCACGACCTTTTGGTGTATGGAATAGTACTCCTATCAACCAAACCATACTAGTCAGGGCTCTTTTTCCCTTTTCTTGCATTTATTGGGCTGACACTGGTTAACAAAATTATACAGGTTTCAGGGGCACAATTTCACCCACATCACTGACCACCCCCAATCAAGTCTCCTTCTATCACCGATTATCCCTCCTATATCCTCCTCCAACCCCATCACCCAGGCACTCAACGCTCTTCTACATCTGTCAGCCTGCTCTCTACCTATGAGTCTGTCTCTATTTTGCTTGTTACTGCATTTTGTTAAAAAATTTTATCATAATGTATCACATGCTTAATTACAAATAAATAATTGATTTTCCAGCAACTATATACTGATAGAGGGAAGGATGGGAAAGCGAGTGAAGGGAGAGGGAATAACGTTAACTGAGCAAATCTTTGTGCTCTGTGGCACATTCTATAATACAATAACCCGCTTATACGTGAAGAAATCAAGACTTAAAGCATTTGCTAGTTGGATTTAATTATAGTTCATTAACTCATAGAATATCATTGATATGATTGATCCTAAATGTATTCTAAGTAAGTCATTTATTGTACGTAAAGGCTAAATATGGAAGTTTCATAAAAATATGAAATCAGGCATGAATCTTGCAATTTAAAACATTTTCTGTAGGAAAAAAATAAACATAGTAAAAGAAAAAAAAAAAGTCCTGAGAAAGAATTGGTACCATTCAGCTTATTTGGTATAACTATTTGCTTAATTGTAGAGTTTGTTTGTTTTAGTTGTGTGTGTGGTTTTTTTATTATTATTTATTCTATTTGGTAATTATGGCAGAGATGGAATTTTACTTTAACCCTTTGGATATGATTATTCACTATTAAGATATTTTAAAACATTGTGTATCAATTTCATAAATCTGATTAATTTGAACTATTGCATAGTTTTAGAACTACCATAGTTAACTTGAATATCTAAAATGATTCCACAGTTGCCCTGGTCAGGGTGGTTCAGTTGGTTAGAGCTTAGTCCTGTGTCCCAAAGGGTCTCAGGTTTGATTCCTGGTCAGGGTGCCTATGGGAGGCAACTGATCAATGTTTCTCACAACAATCAATCTCTCTCTCTCTCTCTCTCTCTCTCTCTCTCTCTCTCTCTCTCTCTCTCTTTCTCCCCTTTTGTGCATTCCTAGGGCAAAGAGTTAATAGGCCCCACAGATATATACCAATTTTATTTAATAAGGACTTATTGCTTTTATAATCATGAGAAAAATGTTTAAGGTTACATGTAATATTCCGCTGTTTTATTTGGGGTGTGGGGGCAAGCTTGATATGCTATTGTTTGTGAAATTTGTGTCAAGTATAGAGTATGATTACCCACCCTCAGAGAATGGATTCTGTTTTTTGAGATTTCAGCTATACATTCTTCTCCAGTACATCTTCTAGGCTATTTTGGGCCTGTTTTTCAGATTATCTTCTCATAAACTGTCTAATATTTCATTGTAACCCAGAGATGGGTTCTTTACAAATATCAACTAATTATTAAGAAAACTGAAAATGGGATTCTTTTAATGTAATTTGCATTTTACTTTAAAAATCTATAATTTTCTCTTTAGTAAATGGAAACAGTATCTTTAGATGAGCTAGACATACTAAATTAGAATTTTTTGCTTCTGCTGAAATACATGCAATAACTTATTTTTCTTTAGATTTGGTGAAATAGAAAAATATACTATGTAGCTAAATTGAAATGTCAGTTTGCTCTTCCCCTTTTCATAAACATGTCTTTATCATAAGACAATTCAGTAAAACTAGATAAAAAGAAATTTCTGTATTGTATTAATTTGTATAAAAATATGTTTAAAAATTTAATGTTTGAAGGGTTTATTGTACACCATTTAACAGCTAAATCGTTCATTGTATAATTGAAATAAGTAATACAGGCATGGTTTAGCATTTTTGACACTTCAATGTTTAAAGTATATTATCTAGATACATCTTTATTGAAGAAAAGTTTTTATATTTTCTCAGCTTGTTATGTTGACTTTATATGTTCTCTGACAAAATTTCATTCAGTCAGACATGCATGCATTTCTCATTCACATGTTTGTTCATGCAACAACATTTATAGGGTGTTTCCTGTAACAAAGGACTTAGGGTCACAGATCTTTCTAGTAGAATATTTCAGTGAAATTAGTTGGGCGACTGAATTGAATATAGTTATTTTTGCAAAATTAGAATGTTTCAGTCCATTGGTAATCATTTAATTGATCAAGCATCAGTGTATTAGTCTGCTCGGGCTGCCACAACAAAACCCCATAAGCTGGTTGACTTTATATATAAAAAATAACAGTAAGTTATTTTCTCCAAATTCTGGAGGTGAGAAGTCTGCAGTCATGCTGCCAGCATGGTTGGGTCTGTTGAAGACTCTTCACGCTGCACACAGCCACCTTCTCAGTGTGCCCTCATCATGGAGGGGTGAAGGGAGGGTAAGTTGTGAGGCCAGACACACAAGCTAGCTGTGCATGTGAACGCCTTGGTGTCTTTCCGTAAAAGGACACTTAACCTCACTGTGAGGGCCCTGCCTCATGACCTCATCTAACCCTAATGATCTCCAGTAGGCTCCATCTTCACATACCACCACATTGGGGGTTAAGACGGCAACCAAAAAATTTGGGGGCGGATGCAATGCAGTCCATGGCAATCACTGTATGTTTTTAAATTACCCAAATGATTCTCCTGTGCATCCTGGATTGAGGATCACTGTTCTAAGCAAATCTTGGGTTTATTGAATGTTTTGTGCATTGCACTATTACATAACATTCTACTTTTTAAGCTAATGGTATAATTTGGCCAATTTTAATTTATTCTAAAAACGAACTCTATCAGTCATTTATTATAATGTTCACTTACTTAAAGAGCTTATTTACAGTAATCACATTTATATGATTTTCCCAAAAGTCTGCAACTTTGAGTTCAGTTCTAAATTTAAAATGTATGTTTGTAGCTGCCTTTAGAATGTTTAGAAATGATTATAACTACACATTTTAAGCTCAGCAGATTAAAAATTCAGAATTCTCACATGCCACTTTGCTCAAACTTATTCTCGTTCCAAAGTATCTTTGTTATTAATGTAACTCTACTCCTATGGCTCTTCAGACTTGAAACCTTGACAACATTGCTTACTTAATATTCTTTGTTTCTCATATGTAGTCACTTCTCTAGTTTCTTATATTTTTTCCCCGTAAGATTTCTTTCAATTAGATCTGTTCTCCTCCATCTGACTGCTCTTTGTCTCATCTAGGCTTCCTTTACCTTGGGCTGATATCCACCCAGCATTCACAGGTATAGTTGTACTAAAATACTTAACATGCTTTTTGTTATAGGGTCAAGAAATAGCCTTCCCCCAAGATTCTGAGTAACCCTCCTTCACCAGCAAACACCAAGTACCCATCTGGGCTCCTGAAACTATGGGCTTCCTTTGCCAGCTCCCCCTGCTTGTTAGTGCAGCAATTTATGGAATAATTAAATATGTAGAATATCTCTCCTGTCTCGACTTCAGGCTTCATCATTATTATGGTAGATTAGTAAAGTAACCTCTTACTGACCTTTTAAGATACTTTTTCCTCTAACATATTCATAATATCTAGAGGACCCTTCCTAATGCCATTATGCCTCTGACTAAGAGATGGATCTCAATTCAGATCCTTTATCACTCACCTTACCATTGCTGCTTCACCTGTTGTTCCATGCCTCTCCCTCAAGTGAAGTCAGATTGATCTTCTCATGAAAGATGTTCTCCTTTCCATTTTTAAGTTTACCTTTGCTCATTTTCACGCCTTTGCATTCTCTGTCTTATACCATCCCAAGTCAAATATTTCCTTTAAGGTCTGTCAGTTCTATCTTGAGATAATGCCTCATGAACATCTGCCAACATCCCACATTATAATGACCTTTTCTTCTTAGAATCCAAATAGCAGCCTCTCTCTTATAAAGTATTCCAGAAAGAGGAAGTTAATGTAATTGATGTTTATTTCTAACTCAGGATTGTGTAGTAATGACTTATGGTAAGTGCTGTGAAGGAAAAGAACAGAGGACAAAGAACAAGAACATTAGGGCCTTAGTTTATAGTGACCATGTAGAAGAGGTGACATTTAATCTGAAGAGTAAGGAAGGAGGTGAAATTCACAGAGCCCTGGTGTATGAGAGACTCATATATATTTATCTGTTCAAAGCCCTTAAGTTAGGAGAATGTTGTCTTTCTTAAAGTGAAAGAAGGCAGGTAGGCCTTGTGTATGAGAAAAAGATGAAGGTTGGGACATGTGACTGAAAATGTAGGAAGGAGCCATATGATATATATTTTCTTGTAGATCATAGAAGAAAGTTTGACTTTATTTCAATGCATTGAGCAACTATTGGGAAATTATTTTGAACACCGACTTGGCTTGAATTCATTTTTTTCCTGGCAGGGGGCAGGTTATTAAATATAGAAAGGCTGATTTTCTGTACTTTTTGGATGACTTTGTTAGCTGTGGAAATGTAGAGCAAGTACAAGCCTTTTTTTTTTTTTGCAGTCGTAAGTTTTCTGACTTCATTAATAAAAGGCTGCCACTCCCTGAGAATGCAGGTGTGTTCCACTCAGGGAAGCTGGTTCCTGGGGAGGAGAAGGCCACACTTTACATAAGATGCTCAGGGTTTTGAGGGAGAGAAGTTGTGTTTTTGTTTGTTTGTTGTTGTGTTTATTTATTTATTTTTTGGATGGAGTTGTGTGGCCCTGACCAAAAAATCCCTACAAAAACAGTCTCGGAAAAAAGCAATGAGAGAGCTGAAAAAAAAAAAAAAGTTAGGTAAAATGTACTTGAGGACGAAAGGTGGAACTCAGGGCAGAACCAACACTCAGAACTAAGTTTTTGAGTGGCTTGGGGCTGATGCTGGAATGTTGTATAGATGTCATCAGGGTAGTTTGTGTGCTGGGGAAGAGCATCTGGAAATAGTGCAAATTGTAGAGTTAGAGAACCCATGCCTGAGCGAGGCACCAAGTGAAACCAGATCATCAAGCTTGTGTGGCTTGAACAGGGAGCCAAATAGGACAACATTGATGGGTGGTAAGGGACTAGTAGCCTTGGGAGTAGCATACTAATTAGTGCTTCCTACTCCTTCTTGAAGTATGGCACGTAGAATGTACTTCTAGGGCAAATGAGGGCTCGAACCAGTTATATTTAAAGTAAACATTTAAATATGACCATAATTGCACCTTGAAATGATGGATCATGTCATGAGGGTGATAGTTTATAGAAGATGGCTCAACCTGCTTTTTTAGAAAATAGATTGGAAATGCAAGGGGGAAAATGGGGAAACTAGTGACATGAGGAAACCAGTAATAGTTAAGTAAAACAGATTGATTAGAACTAGAGTGATAGTGGTAGATATAGGTGAAGTATTATTTTTGTTAAGATCTCAGGTCTTTTCAGCAAGACCTTCACTGATTTGACATCTTGCACAGATCTAGCCTTGAGCTTTCATATCTACCTTCCTGTTCTTTCTCTCCAAGTTAAACATCTGTATTTTCTCCGTTGATTCCTCAGATGATTTCTAGAATCCAGACTCAGCTATTTAGAGGATCAGGTTTCCTTATCAGCTATGTGTCATCCACAGGTTTGATAAGCATGCCTTGCATGTTGTTTTTTTCCCCAATCTTGTTAAAGTAGTCCAATCGTTTACAACTTGAGACCTGTCTTTTCAGTTAATATCTTTTCATGAATCAAAACTCTTTGGGCATGGTTGTTCAACTTGTTATGAATGTACCTAATTCTTATTCTTTCCTGCATATTTCACCATTTTGACCCCAGGAACATCAGGAGAGGTTTCTTCAAGTGTGTAATTAAGTTCAGGATGAGCAATGTCCACATTTTCTTTATCTCCCAATCTAATAGTTGAATCAACAATAATAATATTCTTAGTGAACCCCTATTGGAACCTTTATTAAAGTTGTTGCACAAACATTTGCTTACTAATTTTAAGGGGTTCATTTTAGCTTACTTCTCTGAGATTTGCAGAATTCACATGCTTTGCCTTTAAAAATTATAACATTAATCCACCTCTGGCACCTTTCTTCTTCTCTGAAGTATTTCAGCAGGTTCTTGAAGTAGTTTTTGATCATTTCTATATATCCTTTTAAGTCAATGGGATATATGCCATCTGAGCTGGAGTACTACATACTGGGATGATTAAACCCTGAGAGTTTTATTGTTTCACAGTCTGGAGGCTAGAACTCTCAGGTCGAGGTGTAAGCAGTGTTGCTTTCTTCGGAGACCTGTCAGGAGACTCTCCCAGGCCTCCTCGCTAGCTGCTGGTGGCTTGCTGGTCATCTTTGCCATCCTTTGGTTTGTAGGTGCATCGCCTTGATCGTTGCCTTCATGTTCACATCTTTCTTCCTATGAGCATATTTGCATTCAAATTTCCCCTCTTTCTGCTCTTTAGAAGGATACCATTCATACCTTATTTTAACTGATTGCATCTGCAATTTTAAAGAATATTTAATTTTTAAATTAGTTTCTTGGTATAAATGAAGTATGATATAAAACTATTTCATTGTAAAATTCTCTCTGTGTATGGCCAGAGCGTCAAATAAAATTACGAATGCCTAAGCAAAGTAGCCTAGAACTGGTGACACAGAAGATCACGTTTGTTTAGTCTCCATTAGAAAGCTTAGAATAAATGAAAAAGATGGACTTCACCTCTATGCAGAACCTAAATGACTATAAGTGAACTCATGTACTTTTACCTCACAAGCCTGTGACTTCCATATACAGACATGTATATTCTAGTGAGCAGATTAAGGTAGCTCATGATCCCTAATAGCAACCCAACAAGGAAATTAGCTCTCTTAATTTTCCCAGTTCCTAGTTGTCCCTGGAAGTCTTTATCACCTCACATATGTCTGGAAGTCATTCTCTCAGGTATCCCTGTGACACACTGCCTGCCGTTCCTCCTCTGACTCCCCAATTCTCAGATCTACAGTTCAAGAAGGTCATTGACAAAGACCCTCTGTTGTCATTACCTATAAGGAGAAAGCCAGTGCTCATGTCAAGGATGCCATATGTGGCTTCTGAGATTTTCCTGTGTTATGTCATATCATCTGGGTCTTTTTAAAAATCCTCTCCCGAGGATATTTCCACTGATTTTGGAGAGAGTGTAAGGGCCCAGGCTAGGGAGGAGCCTGCAACTGAACTACTTCCCTTGACCAGAATCAAACCTGGGACCCTTTGATCCAAGGCTGATGCTCTACCCTTTGAGTCAACTGGCTAGGGCTCATCTGGGTCTTAAGGAAACTCTGATAGTGCCAGAATGCCGTTTCAGACTATAATCGCTTTTCCAGAATTTGATTTCTTGTGAAATACAATTCCATCTTGTGAAACATAATTCCATCTATACATTGTGAACCAAGATCTTTTATTTGCTCAGGTTTTCCATTGATTTCACTTCCTTTACCCTTTGTTTTGAAACCTAAGATTACTACTTTAAGTGTACTGGTATTATGAAATTTTTTTTTGAAAAAAGAAAAATTGCATACTGGAAAATATTACGTTTAGATTCTTCCTATTGCATTAACAGAGACATCTTTAAGGAGCAAAGGCTAGATCACTTAATAAACTAGTCTCTTCTCATATTTTGACCTTGTATTATAAGCATTTAATCTCAGGTAAATTGTCCCATGACAGACAGATACCAGATTGCCCTTTCACCTCTATAATTATCTGTTACTTTAGTTCATTTTCCTACCTCTGCTGCCCTTTACAGAATAAAGGTTCTCATGAATGTGGACAGTTACAAACAGATTTGGAGCTGAAGAATGGAGATTACTTTCAGGTCCCATATCTGTTAACCAAAAATGTTCTGATACATAAAGCACTAGATTTACTAAATTAAGATGAGTTAGCATCATTCTTGAGAGTTGTAAAACTTTGCAAATTTGGTGTATTTGAGAAATAGCAAGTGTGATTGTAGTGGTGTGAATTAGAAGAATAGTAGGAGTGAGATATATTGAAAAAGGCCACTCTGAATACTCTAGAGTGTAGACAAAGGGAGCCGTAGTAGAAGCAAAGTGGTGTTAAAGAAGCCTGTGTAGATGTGATCTATGTGAAGGATGGTGGTGGATCCAACCAGAGCAGGAGCAGTGGCATTGGTGGGAAGGCTCAGATGTATTGTGTAAGTAGAACCTGTTGGATATGCTGATGGATTAGAAGTGACATGTGAGGGAAAAAGAGGTGTCAAAAATTCTTGCTGGGTTTTGGCTTAAGCAACAAGGTGAATAATCATGTCATTTACTGACATAGGAAGGCTTGGGGGAAGAGTGTATTTGGGGATTGAAGTGAAGAACTCTCTTTTGAACAGCTAAAGTTTGAGATTCTTTTCTATGACATGCAGATAGAGATCTTGACTCTTAACCAAAAGGGTTGGAGAGCCAGAAGGCTCTTGCAGAGTGGTGCAGTTATGAACCTCCTTACAGAGTAATCGAGGTCCAAGCTGCCAGGCATTTGAACAGCATGTATGAACTTTCCTGCTGACATATATGGCAGATCTTTTATGTGTGGTACTCTCCCCCTACCCCCATTTTTATGTTTTCCTTCTTTCCAAATCTTTACTCTCCAAGAGTTAGCTACTTACTAATTATAAGAATTGTCTAAGTTACTTAACATTTTAAGGCTTAAGTGTCTTTATCTGTAAATGGAGATAATGTTACATATTTCAGTGGGTTGTTTGCTGATTACATTATATAATGTTTGTGAACTCTTACAACAGGGCCTGGCATGTAATTAGATCCTTTAGTTATTGTTATTTTTTTTGCAAAATGAATATTATTCTTAAAGCCAATTTTAACTAACTTGGAATGAGGTAGCATATCATCATATATAATAAAAGGCTAATATGCAAATCAACCTCATGGTGGAACAACCGGTCGCTCTGACATGCACTGATCATCGGGGGGCAGATGCTCAATGCAGGAGCTGTCCCCTGGTGGTCAGTGCACTCCCACAAGGGGAGCACTGCTCAGCCAGAAGCCCTGAGGCAGGCTCACAGCTGGCGAGTGCAGTGACAGTGGTGGGAGCCTCTCTTCCAAGGGCTCCTGGACTGCAAGAGGGCTCAGGCCAGGCTGAGGGACTCCGCCCTTGAGTGCACAAATTTTGTGCATGGGGCCTCTAGTAAATCAATAATAATGGATCATCATTTTACACACACATAGTAATTTTTATGTAAATGAGTTGTATTTTTATACCTCAAAGAACTATAAAACATTAAAATCAGTATCTTGAATTTTATAAGCACATGTGAGGGATTGTCTGAATTGTAAATAATGTTTAGTGATGTAAGTTAGTATTTGTTGCCTCATAAGAACTGCCATAATTTTATGCAGATCAAAATTCACACAGAGGAATGAGCCACAGGTAGTGTTTAGATCACATTTTCTCTCTGTTCTATTCGTATTAATGTTGTCATACGTTTTGAACCAGAGTCTTTTACTTGCTCAGGTTTTCTGTTGATTTCACCTCCCCTACCCTTTGTTTTAAAACCTAAGATTACTATATTAAGTGTCCTGGTGTTAATGAATTTTTTTTGAAAGAGTAAATGCATACTGGCAAATATTACTTTTAGACTCTTCCTATTGTGTTAATAAAGCCATCCTTAAGGGGCAAAGGCTAGATCACTTAATATAACTAGTCTCTTCTTTGGCTATCCTGTTGAACCTGGAAGAAACCCAGGCGTGGCTAGTCTAAGGTTAGATTCCATTTCATCAGCATAATAGTTAATAATAGTTGACTGACAGGGATGTGAAGGGTGCCCCCCCCCCTCTTCCATCCCCATTCCAGCCTAACCTCTCTAGGGAATATGCCATTCCTTTCCCCATTCCTAAAATTCCTTGCTTGAGCACAGCCAGGGGCTGCTGGACTGGTGCCTTATTGTCTAAGGGGTAGGGGTGTCTCTCTGAAAGAATGGTTAGTCTCGGTGGTTTCTGCTGAGGAAGTCCAGAAATCTCTAAACATCTGGAGGGACATGGAAGAAAGGGGAGCTGCCCCCGCTGTGGCTAGTGTTTATGTGTGAAAAATAACTGGACTCCTGTCAGTCACCTGGACTAACTTAATACCACATGAAGATTTTTCCTGCCCCCCGCATTCTCAGGTGACATTCTTGTCTATGGAAATTTAGAGTTATTTTCATCTGTTTTTTTTTTGTGAATCACACCTCAGGTCATATATTATTTTAGTTTGTTAAAACTATATATTCGAGGAGCTTAGGGCATCAAGTAAGTTAGTAACATTTGCAGCTTTCTTCCAGCCTTTATTTTTTTCTGGACGCAGGTATTTGCAGGATAGAAGCTATTCAAACAGTTACAGCATTCCAGAGATTCTTTCCCTGGATTCAACATGCTTACGTTTCAGAGTTATATTTAAGCACTGAATATTGCCGAATACCGAAGCAGCCAAGATTCATTAGACTAGTGTTTAAGTAAAAGTTCAAAAGTTTCCCTAAGTCCAAGTAATTTCTGTGCTTAGTGGGCAATGATTTCTATACTAAGCAGTCTTGCGTTCTATAATTCAGTGAAGTTAATATTTGGTGTTGCCTGCAGTTTGGGTTAGCAATTATTCTTCACCTCACATCTCACCACTACAGAGCCACTCGCTAACTTTTAATCACCACCTTCTCAAGTTTAAGAACTTGGCCAGCGCGATCCCGGAAAGTCTCAACATTTTCCAGTGAGTAAAGTCCATCTCTTTTGGAGATCTTGACACCTATCTTTAACAAGATGGCAACCTTCTTAAGGATATCAAGAACAGAGACCTGCTCTTCTGTATATTTCACAAAGCATAGAGTTATACATCGGTGTAATTCTTAAACAAAGTGCACTGTATTAACTGGCAGGCTGACCCAATGTCATGTCACCTCCTTCATTCTACGATTATGTTGTGGGTTTCAGGTGTTTTTCTCAGGTCGGTTTCCCTATCATTAATGCTGCAACACCTTTGCCGAGTAGATATCCACTCTCTCATTCTTTTATTACACCACAGTGAAACCAGCACGCTGACTCCCATGGGTTGATGAATAAACTCCAGTTTTACTTGCTTTTATAAATAAGCTTAAGAAGAGTTTCTGGAATCAGAATTTGATGAAAAAAATTCTAAACCAAATTTTTAAAACAAAGCCCCATTTAAATGAAATCACATGGAAGTATCTGAAACTTTAATGTTAATATGCTCATATGCATGCCATTCATCCTCTAAGATGTCAGACTTGTCACTAAACTGACCGACGAATTCAGCTGGTAACATGAGCATGTGTCCAAAAGCCTTTCTATTTGATAACACATAATCTGGAAAATATTTAGTTGCTCTTTAACACCTTTTAATAAAAAAAAGGAGCTCACTTATTTTTAATTTTTTAAATGCTTACTAAAAATTGACTTTAACATCACCTGCTTTTAAATGTTCTTATAATGAATCAGAAGATAATGTTGGAAGGGATTCAGTGAACATTTTCTGGATATTATGTGCCTGCGACTGTGTTAAGTACTTGGGATGCAGAAATGAATGAGATTGTTCTGAGGGCACAGTACACAGTTTAACAGAACAAATAGGGTAGAGTCACTACGAGGATAGCAGCCATTAATTTTGTCAAAACTGCTCCAGAAAGGGGTTTCTTTCAGGAAATAATGTTTGGTTGGACCTGGAATGATGAAAGCAGGAAAATGAGGACAGCAAGAACATTTAAGAAAAAGCAATATGCACCCCATGAGCAAACAATGCTATCACAGTGTGTGGTGGGGGAACTGGGAAGAGCTGCAAAGATTGCAAGATAGAACTCCACAAAATTTAATGTTTGTACTTTTGAAATTATGAAAGTCGTATAATATTTTTCTCGTGCGAAACGCCTTCTAATAATGCTCATCCCAACAAGATCTTGGGAGTTTGTTGCACCTTAGAAAATACCCAAAGAGACATTTGAGGGTACTTGTTTTACTTTAAAAGATATAAACAGCAGAGGTTTCAAATGAGTAGCAAAGAGAATTTCCTGAGATTGAAGCCTCTCAGTTTTTGATGAGAAAGTGTATTATAATGTCATTTGCCCATTCATTTAGTCATTTCTCCAGGCATACGTCTACTATGAGCTTACCACAGTCCATGGTGTTCGGAAGATACCAGGTGACTGAGATAGACATGTTACCTGCTATCCTAGAACTTCAAGGTTTGGGAAATGTCATGATTTTTCTCTGCTCAATTATATCCCTGGTTTAGAGTGACCTAAATTATTTTTTTATTCATCCATTTTATCATTTTATGATTGTTTCAGAAAACATTTTTTCATATACTTTGTTACTTCTATAAGATCTCATATATTCATTTCCTTGTCCCAAGCTATAATAAAATGAATTACTAAGCATTTTCCTAACACTGACCAAAGGAACTAAACTAATATTATGTGAGCAAACTGTAGTTTAGGAGAAACCTTCGGAGACAGAGTGAGGAACAGAATTAACATTTGTTGAGGACCACTGTGTGCGAGACCCCATAGGAGAAAATCTCATGTAGTTTATGCCATTTAATGCTTAAAGTGCCTCTGGGAAGCAAGTGTTATTATGTCAATTTTTCAAACAATGAAAACAGTCTGGAAGAGGGAAACTGAGGCCAACTAATTTGCTCTGTGATACAAAGCTGGTAAGTGGCCTTTGGATTTGAAATCAAGATGGTTGGGTTCCACAGCTGGTTCTCACTTTGTTATGGCTTAGACAGACTTGTATAATTAGTAAATGATAAGTATCCATTTGGGTATTTAAACCAAAGCCTGACTTACTCCAAAACTTAATCTTTCCACTAGAGTTTATAAACTTCAAGTTATTTAAACTTCAAACATTGTAAAAGCAGAATGTTTTCATTACTTAATTTTACTGTGCTTTGCCTGCTATGCTATAGTTTTTAATCATTTTTCACCTATATGACTCATTTTAACCAAAGTAGAAAATTCCTTGTCTTGTATCAAAGGTATAAAATTATTATGCTATAAGCAGGCACATGAACGAGAATGTAAAATGCTTTTTTGGGACTTTAAATTAATTGCTAAAAACCTTACAAAACAAAACAAAATCTCTCCTTTCAAATTGTATTTTGCAAACATATTTTCGAATGAAGATGGAAAACTTGAATAATCAAAGGTAGTGAAAATGTCCCCAGCTTTTATGGACATATTAAGTTAAATTTCTGAAAATCTCATCCAAAAGAATTGTCACTAAAAGTTATGAGTCCTTTTAGTATTAGTGCAGACTTTACAGCAGATATTTCTTATTCACGTATTCACCCAACTTTGAAGAAGGACATTTTTAACTCTTGCTTCATAATAGATAAATTCAGGTGGTCTAAAGCTTCACATCTCATATACTGAGGGCTTTGAGTAATTTGAATTACCTTGGGATGTTGACCAAATGTGTCTGAGAGCCAACCCTATAGACTTAGAGTTTTAGAACTGACTCGTCAGAGGATTTACTTCATTGCTCTCATTACCCTGATTCCAATCCTTTTTTTCAGTATTGTTATTATAAATCTTATCACTTATTGCATGGATATAACATTGCAAGATAAGCTGTTAAAAAAATGCACTGGCAAATAAAAGAAATGTGTGTGTATGTGTGTGTGTGTGTTTATATGTTTAGGCAGCTGCTTTATTTCATTAATTTGGCTATAAAATTTTTTAGTGTAAGGATCATTCATTATCATTTCTTTTATTCTCCAGTTTTAGCACAATAATTTTTATATAGTAAGCCTTTAATCTATAGTTATTGTTTCAATAAAGTGCACAACAATGAGTGGAATAAAAATAGAAAAGTTAATTCCCATTTGACATGTCCAAAATCCTACATTTCTCATAATTATTGGGTAACTTGTAATCAGCTTCATTTACCTGTTACCTGATCATGTGTTTCACTGGTTCTTTATAGATCTTTATTATCTCTACTAGTGGCCCAGTGCATGAAATTTATGCACATTAAAAAGGGATTAATTAGAGGAAATATTTTAATATTGCTATTTGCCCTTTCTCTATAATAGAAGTGTCAGAGATTAAAGAAAATTAGTAAAACGTATCTGAAAATCATCCTCCTGTCAGAGTCTGGGGTACATCATGGAACCCAGAGTCAAGTCTTCAACCACCCATGTGCACCTCAAAATTGCTCAAGACCCAAACCTAAACGGCCCCCCTTCATTGGGCTAGATCCAGACCTGGCCGGTCCCACCCTGTCAAGCCCTGCCAGGTTGGGGGGTGCAGCCTCAGGTCCCCTGGGTGCCAGGGCAGGGGGGCATGACCTGAGGTCCCCCATCAAGCTCTGCTGGGTGGAGGGAGTGGTCTGTGATCCCCCAGCCTGGTGCTGGGGCAGGGGACATGGCCTGAGGTCCCCTGGCCCAGCACCAGGGCAGAGGTCACACCTTGAGGGCCCCCATCAAGTCCCGCTGGGTGGGGGGGCACAGCCTCATGTCCCCTGGCCTGGGGCCAGGGCGGGGGCATGGCCTGAGGTCCCCCAGCTTGGCACCAGGAAAGAGGATGCAGCCTGGGTTCCTCTGGCCTGGTGCCAGGGCGGGGGGTGCAGCCTGAGGTCTCCTGTCAAGCCCCATGCAGGAGGTGGGTGGGCGCGCAGTCTCAGGTCCCTGCTGATTTCTCCTTAAGGCTTGTTATGGGAACTTAGCCTCAGCTGTGGGTGCAAATTGACCAGCGTGATGGTCAATTTGCATATTCCCTCTTTATTATATAGGATAATTTAGTTTTGCTTTAGTTCTTTTTAAAAATATCTGACTAACTTGGCAGCCTGGCCTTTTACCTCAACAGCTGAATATCCTTAATGGACTCAGATTCCTGACTCTAAGCAGGGAGAAATTAGAAGCTGTTTGGTCAGGGCCTTAGTTTGTGGTTTGCTGCTAAGGTTTGAGTTTGTTGCCCTTAAACCCCACTTTCCCTATGACTAGTTCCTGACCACCACTGTTTGTACTCCTCTTTTCATAGTCACTGTACTTACAGATGTTATTCCCTGTGCTTGTGTGTCCTCCACCCAATTTACTGGCCAACTTAAGTTTAAGTTTGGGCTCTGGCTGGGTGGAAGTATAAACTGGTAGAAGCTTTTGGGAGGGCATTTAAAATATCCGTTGAAAGGAAAAATGATTCCTGGCTGGATAGCTTGGTTGGTTAGAACATCATCCGGATATGCCATGATTGTGGGTTCCATCCCCAGTCTGGACACATACAAGAATCAACGCTGAATGCACAAATAAGTGGAACAGCAAATCGATGTTTCTCTTTCTCTTTCTCTCTCTCTCTCTCTCTCTCTCTCTCTCTCTCTCTCTCTCTCTCTCTCTCTCTCCCCTCCTTCTCTCTCAAATCAATTTTTTTAAAAAGGTAGAGTTTGAAGCCTTCCTTAATCCACCTAAGCTTCTTTAGTCATCCCCTCCTTTATACTTCTTCCTATACCTATGCCCATGCCTTTCTTAATGAACTAATCCCTCCATAATCTCATTATTTGTTGACTTTCTGTCTCTACTGGACTTTGTAGTTCAATAAATATGTAAAGGAATGAATGACTTCTATTACTTCATTTTGGATCTTTGCCAGGCTCCTGTCCTGCATCTGTTTTGATGGTAGTGTAGATACTAGCTGAATTGAATCTAATAACGACATGCTCATATACCTGTCCTTTTTTCCTTCCATTCTGGATAATATCTTGAATTCAATGTACTTTGGGCCATGTTGCAGTTTGTTGATTGCTAGGACAACCACTGGACAGCTAGCTCCCTGGGCTGGGTGTCTTTCTGAGCAATCCCTTGTGCTCTTCCCAGGCCTGATATGTCTCTACTTGAGTTTTATGGACAATGGTTCTGCTTTATTCATCTTTCTAGCTTATGGGCTTATGACTCTGCCTAACTCAATAAATGTTGGGCAAATCAATAAAACTCTAATTGCTTTTTATCAGCTTTAATAGATTTAAACCAAAACCAACCTAACACTAAAATCATTGTTTATAAAAAGGATTTTTAATGATTAGAACTAATTTAAGAATAAGTCAAGACTGTGCTAAACATCCCACCTCTTATTTAAATAGATTTGGAGAGAACTTAGTAAGTGGCTTTTCCACCACCCTGGGTGTTGCAATTACTAAGGCTGTTAGAGTTAGGATTTTGAGTGATTGATATGTTTGCTACCATATAGTTTCAAACTATTTCTTTTCATCCCTAATGCATATATTTCATCTTGAATTTGTCACTGTTTTGAAAATTAATGCTGTTTGTTTAAAAAGTATTCATCAAATCTATGAAAATTTACTAGATTTTAAGACATTCTTTGAAAGCATTTTCTAAACAATGAGTTCTCTTAGATTTTATGTATAGTCTTAATTACTTGCATTTTACCCCATAATACTTTTTTTTTCTTTTTGATCACTTTTTTTTTTTGTATTTCAACAATTTGCAAGGTTCTTTTTATAATTATTATATCTGGACTGATTGATCAGTTGATTTAATTTTTCTTCTCTTTTTTTTTCTTTACTTTTAATGGGAATAATTTGAATATGTGAAGAAGTAGATGTTTAGTGAACTCTCATGTATCCATCGCTCAGATTTAATATTTATTAATTCATTGTTAGTCTTCTTTTAGCAATACCCCAGGCCACTTTCCCTCACAGATTATTTTAAAGAAAATATCCAACTTCTTTGGACGTTCACTAATACAAAGTTTATATGTTATTGGGTGAGCAAAAGACTTTCTGTTGCACGTCAGAACTGAATATACCATATATATTTATGTTTGTGTGTGCATATACATATACACACACATATATACACACACACATATACTTGAGGGTATATAGTAGCCCAAGCTTGATGCTTATTACTTTTTCTCCTATTTTTATTTCCTTTTGTTCCTTTGAACTTTTTATTTCTAAGTTATATGATGTGGAATTGGCATGCACATGCTTTATAAGTGTTAAGTTTTATGCTAGAAATAGTTCATCAGTTTATCAAATTAGGTAATTGGTTTCTTAAGAGCTTTTGGAAGGGTTCCAAAGAATAGGGAAAATGGTAGGTGAATTTTTATTTTCGCTGGTTGTAGGAAAGCATATACAGAGAGTTCTTTCAGAATATGTTATGGAAAGGACAGACCAGAGAGAGTGGAAAAACACGTGGACACTAATTAGATGCCTTAAAGGTGTTAGCACTTTGGGAAAAATGGAAGTGACTGCAAATATAAAAATGGAGGAAATGACATAACTTTGCCTTTTTTATTCACACTTTACACAGTTTTATGTGGACCAGCAAACATATTCTGCCCAATTCTGGTGAGGCAATATAAGCTTCCTCCATTGGTAATGTGCAAGAAAGTTAGGGTGGTGGTTTATTGATAGACATTTTCATCCTCAAAATAAAGAAAATTATAGGAAACAAACACAACAAATGCAGTATTTTCAGTTTTTTAATAGAGTTAAACCTTATTATGGTGGGCTAGTCCTTTCATGCCAACTGATATTTCAGAATTAGTACCCTCCATGCAGTTGTGTCCTCATAGATCTGAAAACAGAAAACTTTCAGAGAAGACTGTTTGGCTGTGTGATTGACATAAGAGAGAAGAATGAACTTGATGTCTCTGAGTTCCTTCTGTTTGGCAGGTTGTTTATTCCATGTTTGTGAGGCAGATAATTGAGAATTTAATGGTCAAAATTAGGTAGCCATTCACTTTATTTCACCAAAATGTAAAATTCTTTTTCTGGCCTCACATTTCAAAGGGAAGAAAAAGTACAGCATTTGGACTAAAAACAAAAACACCAAAACTAACAAAATCAAAACCCGGTTCTTCGACATACTAGCTATGTGATTTTAAGCATGTCAGTTGAGTGTTTTGGGGTTCACTCTTTTTATATGTATAGGAAATACATATAGTACCTTATATTGTAGTGTGAAGAGCTAACCAGATGACATATTTGACAATGCTTGGGAACTATATGGAAATACCTGAGTATGAGTTACATCAAAATATAAACTCAGACATAGTAGACTCATTCTCTGTAAGCCAAATTTGTTTCTGAAAAGAACATAATAGTTGTTGCTGTGGATCCAGGAACGAATGTAACATAAAGGGGGAGGGTGGGTGGAGTCTTCTGTGTTTTTTTTTTTTTTCAAAGTACATTTTTCTTTTAATGTTTTAACAGTGTGAAATATTGTTATCCATATATTCAAATTTCCTTAGCAGTTTCTAAAATGCACATAACTAAACATAAATTCATGTATTCATGAATTGCTCTTTTAAAGGACACATGGGTAGTCTGTTTACAGTTAAAGACTAAGGATACAAGAATATGTAAATGTACCTGTGGGATTCCTCCTGGGATCAGAAAGCTTTTAAGCTAAAATGGAATATTAGATGTGCTCCTCCAGCACACAGTATAGGTAAAAACAAACTAGATTTCAGAAAGAAATAAAGAATAACTCTATCATTCAAAGTAGCTGTGAACATGACTTTTTTCTTCTTCTATAAATATAAAGGAGGAAATTGCAAGCAGAAACCCACAGTCAGTTAAAAATAAAAAACAACAAAACCCTGACAATCTAAAGAAGCTAGACATTGTCTCATTTTGTCATTTATTGTTGTATTCATGTATTTTGTGTTCATTACATTCACTTTAGATAAAAGGTAGTTAATAGCAGTGGTTTAATATAAATTCTTTAAAAAATTTAAGATTGGAAAGTTCTAGAAATTGACTTTCTGTGATGGGAAAAGACCAGTATTACTTTACTTTAGTTATGGAATACTTCGACTTAGCATATGATGGAAACTGTGCTTTTCAGTACATCATAAGAAATTAATATCAACAAATGACAAATTAGTATACATATTTTTCCTCCATTATGATATTCATCTGATGTTAGAAATCTGATATTAGAAAATGAAGTCACTAGGAAATTATTAAAACAAGACTTTTGAACATCAGATTTGGTAGCTTTAAATATGTAAGATGGACATTTTTATCATTCTTAAGCAACCGTATCTCAAGATGGATCAGAGACCTTTTGGTAAATTCCTGCCCATGTGTAACAATATTTTATTTTAAGGTAACCATATTTTCCTTGAGACAAGCTATACTAATAATAGACGAATATGCAAATTGTCCAGGATGCTGTCACAGTAACAGTAACAACCAAACAGCAGGCTACGTGGGGCAACTAGGCTGGCAGGGGAGGCATTAAGGGGTGACCAGGCCAGTGGGGGTAGGGCACTTAGGGGTGACCAGGTTGGCAGAGGGGTGACCAGGCTGGCAAGTGGGGCAGTAAGTGTTGACCAGGTCAGTGAGGCGGGGGGGAGGGAAGGGCAGTTAGGCAAAACCGGACCAGCAGAGGGGGGCAGTTGGGGGCAACCAGGCTGACAGGGGGTGGGAAGTTAGGGGCAATCAGTCAGGCAGGTGAGCAGTTAGGAGCCAGTGGTCCCAGATTGTGAAAGGGATGTTGACTGCCAGTTTAGGCCCAATCCCTGGGATCTGGCCTAAACCGGCAGTTGGACATCCCCAAGGGGTCCCAGATTAGAGAGGGTGTAGGCTAGGCTGAGGCGACCTCCCCCCTCCCCAATTCTGTGCACGAATTTCATGCATTGGGCCTCTAGTATTTTATATTAACTTTATATTTTCTGATTTTCTAAGTTCATATGCTTTGATTTTTCATAGTAAATTACAGGATTTGAATGTAAAAGTTGGAACATCTCTCAGGCTTCTTCTAATTAAAGATAACATATAGAAATGTTCCTGAACAATTGAAAATGAATTATTATTCCATAGTGTTGAATAAAAGAAAATGGATATCCAGTTTACTCTTATTTACATATTAAATATTTAATTCTAAAACATAACAATTGTAGTTAACACCGGTATTTAACTTTAGATTAAAAATCACCACATACACATAATTTCATTTAATTTAGGTAAGGGAGAAAGTACAAATGCCTGATCCATAGGTGGATGCTCTGACTGTAATTACATTGCAAACCATCATATTTAATTTCCATAATAGTATTATGTGCCTGAAACACATTATTTGCCTTCAAGTAGTTCTCTGTCTTATTTGTATCTTAGTTATATCTTCTATTTAGAGTTTATATTTATAGAAATAACTGTATACAGTAGGAACTATATACTGTTTCAATGTTTTGGAAGAACTAGACTATATGCAACAAGGTTTTTTCCTATATAAGTGATAAACTATGCAGTAATCCATATGCAGTAATCCATTTTCATCCTTGGAAATATTTTAAGTTTAGTAATTGGGCTTTATGAGGCTTAACTTTTTTCCTGACTGTTTACAAAAGTCTAGTTTTAGTTTAAATGATTTCATGTGTAGAAAAGTCTTGGGAAAAAGAAAACCTCTATCAATTTTAACAAGCAATTATTTAAAAACATAATTATTAGTGTGTTTATGTTTTAAAATATGTTGTGTGAAATGACTGTCTATATTATGTTAAATAACAAGGTATCTGTATGGTAAATGGCTGAGAAACAGTTAATTTGCATGCCATTTTAGAATTGTTCCCTAGAAAAGTATACACACAGTTAAATCTGAAATCACTAAAAGTTAGTTTTAAGAAAACAAACTGCTGTTTTATGATCAGGACTCATGCCTGGCAATCTGGACTGAGTATATTAGGCTTAAACTTAGTGAGCCTTTAAATAAAGTTATAATAATAGTTTTCTATATCACTCTATTAATAGGCTAAAACTTTTGATGAGTGAAAATTTACCAACTCTATAAGGGGATTTTTTTCTAATTGGAATAGTTTCATAAAATGTGTTCTATTTCTCTCGCAAAACTTAGCAGATATTGAAGTATATCACAGAATCAGCATTCCAGGTGAAGTTTAACATTAGCTGCTATGCGGTGATTAATGCTATGTTAGTCTTTTAAAAAACAAGGTTTATTGTGCTTTTGTCAATTCTAAGTAGTGTTCATTCTGAGTTTTAATCTTTTACATAAATAGTTGTTTATAAGACTTACAAACGTATCAGAATAAATGTATTTCTTTGTATTTAGCTTTCTATTTCATTACTAGGGAAGAAACCATAAGAAACAATTACTATTGCTCTCCTGTTTTAATTAGAGATGGATCTTTCTCGTTAAATTTATCTTTTTTTTATCTTTTGCTATCTTATTATGTTATAATTAGTCTAATATTTAGATCAATGCTCTAGACACCTGCAACAAAATAATAAAAATTGTTATTTTATCAAGTTTGAGAGGTTGTTAAAACACGTACATTCAAAACAGTGGAGAAATATGGTTATAGAAATTGAATTAAATCGGTACAAGTTTCAGAACCCATAGAATTAATAAATGAAGTTGAAGTTCACTTTTTCTCAACCTCTAGATTCTGTTTGTTTTAGAGATAGTTTATATCATTCTGAATTTCTGTAATTTATGTTATTTATAAGTCTATGCCTACCTCTGGTTCTTTAGAAGCTAATGTGGTTTTCACTTCCCTGATTTGAATTTTATATATTTAATTTGACCTTTGCATTTTGGAAAGATAAAAGAGTAAGTTGATTTTCTGCTGCTTTTTTGTGGTATGAGAGATACATCCTCCAAGGGTGTAGCATGCTCTCTATCAATTGCCCATCCAGTGTTGATGGATGAATTCTTTATCATAACTCAAAAGCACTTTAAGGTTATGAGAAAACATTTGTATAATACTTCCCTAGAATTGTTTTCTGCTTGACTTCTGTAAAGTTCTTCTATGGTAAACATGGAGTTAGTTTATTTCCATTTACTCACTGGGAAACTGAGATACATAATGTTTACCTTCATTTTTACTCATTGAAGTCATTAGTAACTAGCAGAAAAATGTAGGCATCTTGCCTCTATTTCTGTAGTTGGTTTATTGTGTATCACTTCCTACTATGACATTAATTATATTAGTTTCCTTTATTAACCTTTATTTGTGATGTTTCTCGAGGAATGGAAAAAGTTTTCACTTTCCTCATCCCTCAAATCATGAAAAGTATGGACTTATGACATATTATTTTTAAGTGGGTTTTAAGGTAATTATTTATATCCAAATCTTTAAATTTTCTGCCTTCTTGCACAAGGGCAATACTGTACTTGTACTCGATGATAAGTATTCTAATATTGGTTAAATTTATGCATTATTAAATGAAGGAATAAGTGAAACAATGACTGGTCTTCATTTGAGAGAATAGAAGATCATTAAGTAGAATAAAATGTGTAGAATACAACATAAATTCAGGATCCATCTGGATGGATTTAGTATGATAGACTTTTTCAGGTTCATGTGTCATTTCAGTTGAATTTTCTTATCATCTTCTAGACCACTTTTAATTTTTATTGGTTTGCTGTGTTTAACACTTTTCAGCAAAGGTTTAAAATAAGAACACTAGGAAATGTAAAATGTACTGTGCCTAATATACTGGGCTTGCAAAGGTACCCTAGAAATGGGATAAAAATAAATAAATACGACCCCTCTTTCACTGGGCTTTCTTTCAGAGTGTTGAAATTCACTGAGGCTTATAGAAGTTCAGAATTAAAGTTAAGGTATGTAAACAGACATTTTTGCCTTCTATATTTCAGAATGAGCTGCTTAGTGACGTATTCCACAATAGGTCAGATTCAGTAACTAATGAATTATAATGAAATAAAACCTGCATCTGGGGTAGAAATAAATTTTAGACTATCTGCTACATTATTCCTTACCATTATATAGTTCAACACATTTTGGCCAGTTTTATTCAACATATTTGCTGGGGACAGATGAGTTTTTTTTAAAAAAAGCAGCTCACTGGTAATATTTTAAGTGGTCACCTGTGATAACAGGGGGAAAAAAAGCAAAGGAAATGAATCTAAAACTAATTTTTTATTAATCAGTGACAGAAGTTTATTTTGTATTTTTTATCATTATTTGATTTGATTAGGAAAAGAAAGGAGATTTTAATTTTACCCTCCTCATTCAGAGCAAGAATTCACTGTTTCAAAATGGACCTGACAAGTGAATTTCATTAAGACTAATAATATGGCAGCACAGTGAAAGCTTGCAATGTTATCAGCCTGTAGAAATTTTAAACAAGCCATTACTTTTTGATCAAATGTTCTATTACTTGTCAGAGTAATCTTTTTATGTAATGATGGTGAATAGAATGGATAGAAGAGGTTTCATTTTAAGTTCTCTTTCAAATTTTGTGTGCGTGTGTATGTTTTATTTTAGTTTGGGGGTGTTTGCTCACATTGTGGGGCTACCTTCATGGTGAAAAAAAGGCAATAGATAATTTGTTTATATCTGTGGTGGAGACAGTGTAGAAATTAGTGAAAAAATGTCAATTGCTGTGTTAGTTTTTTACATACTCAAACAAAAATTCACATCAGTAAAACAGTAATGAAACCAAATTATTTCTGATAAAAAGATATGTGGTAGGGCTACAAGTCCTTAGTTCCAGGAATTTTAGTGAATTGCACTGAGCCTTTCTTGTTCCAAATTCACTACTTCCTCTCTCCACAAAAAAATAAAAAACCAACAAAAAATTAAAAAAAAAAAAAAAACAGGCTCTTGCAGGATTGCTGTCTCTCCTTGTCATCACCTGATATGAGCAGAATATGAGCAAAGACAATGTCTGATTTGATTCCCATGTGTCTTTAGTGTGTAGCAGATTATCTGGTACAAAAGGGTACTTGCAGTCTGAATGAACACTCACACTTTTGCCACATGAAAAGCAGGCTTAAAAATGGACCCATTCATTTCATTTAGTTCTTTTTCTCTGCACATTTTTTGCACTTTCATCTTTATTATATTGCATTTCATTTATTTGCATGTTACTGAGTTACTGATAAATATTTGTTTGGTACCTAGTAAAATATGAATATCTCAAGATGGCACCATCAATAGAAAATGAATGTTGAATTCTTCTGTTTGTAGAAATTGGGTCCCTAACCCCATTTGGTTCTCTTTGTAAGCAACTATTTACATTATGAGGGTATTTGGCTGGTTCAGAGTCACAGTATTGTCCAGCATTATGGTGAAGAAAAGATTTGTTTGGAAATTAAATGGCTAATATTGAAGAACACCAACAAAATGAGCTTCCCTAAATGTTCGTTCTTCTCCCTGTATTTCATCTACTCCTTCCATTTCTAATCATTTCACATTGGCCCACGTGAATGAATGAACCCCAGGCCGTGTTGCCATTCTGAGAGGTCTGCACCCCATCATTGGCTCTCCTGTCTTTCCTTCCTCTGGAGCTCCATGTATTTTGTCACTGAGACCTGTGTTCCCCTGCCGCTCTATTCCTGCCAAAGAACTACTTCCATTATTGGGATCCTCTCCATCTCTAACCAGACTAGAAGCCAAGCTTGTCTTGTTAATAACCCTTGTATCACCAGTACTCAGCAGTCTAATATATAGATTGTACACTGTAAGTACATACTGAGTGAACCAATAGATTTGCTTATTTATCTCTCAATTTTTATGGGAAATGGAGGATATGAAGGAGGCATCATGAAAGCCAGTGATTTCTCTGATCTTGAGTACAACCCAATGCGATCCCAAGCACACCCTGTGTATTAGAAAGCAATAACAAGAGTTTTAGCATCTGAAGAAAAAAGCTACCCTTTCTATCTGTAAAATCTACTCATTAGGACCTTGTATCTTAATTTGTTTTTGCTTTGTACAGTTGAAGATATGCAATTCAAACTTTACTTGATCTCTACACATCTCTTTTTTTAATGTGTCTCTTTGCCCGAATTGGGTGTAGTTAAAAATTATGTCATATGCTGTCTATATTATCTGAAAAACTCTATCAAGATTTTATTATGTTCTTATTGGCCTATAAATCTGCGATTCTGGGGTCAGTTAGGAGTTTATAGCTTTATGAGTTTAAGGTAGTTCAAATTTTAGAGACGTATTTTATTTTTCTCTCAGAATATGAGTTGAACCAGACACTTGAAAGTAAATTTATCCCGAAATGATAAATAGGATGCAAATAATAGAATGTTCTGAGCATATAATTAAAAAAATCTTGTTGCACAATTAAAGGAAGTCTCCCTGGCCATTAGGTAAATTAGTCATGCAACATGTTTAAACTACTTACAAATGGCACCACAAGGAAAAAAATGAAAATAATTCAAATGATAGTTTCAGATTTAAAAAAAAAAAAAAAGTATCTACAGCTAATGCTTCCCAGGCAGATATTGTTAACTGTTTTCAGGTGGTAGTTTTTGTGGTTTGTTTTAACTTTAGCTTGTGCTAGAAGGTGTTGCTACCCTGTGAAGGTGTTAGGCAGCCAGCGTAGTAATGCGACAAGAGCTAAAACGGAAGGCTCATCAAATGTCTTATCATTTGGGCCTTCTTGCAGAAACCTCGTTTGAATTTCTGAGTGGTCAGCTTGACATTTTAAAGCAAGAAGAAGTTGTGTCATTATTTCTAGAATACCACAGTAGTTAGAGAAAAAAGATTTGAGTTCATTGCAGTAATTGCTGACAGCTTCTACAGAATGAGGGGCCTTTAGTAACCAGGTGCTGCCTTGAAGAAAGGCAGCCTTCCGGAAGCCTGGACAAGGACAGTGAGCTTCCTGAGATGAATGTGACAAAAATGTAGATTTGGGCATTCTTGTGCCCCTGAGATAATTAAATTAAATTTGAAAGTGGAAAAGAAGTAAAATGATTTTTATTGGTTCATGTGTTTATTGTCTTCAAACAAAGGAAATTCTAGGCTTCTAAGATGTACAACTTATACATTTTCAGTCACTTAAAGTACAAAACCTGCCCTAGCGGGTTTGGCTCGGTGGATAGAGCGTCATCCTGCGGACTGAAAGGTCTCGGGGGTTTGATTCCAGTCAAGGGCATGTACCTTGGTTGCGGGCACATTCCAAGTAGGGGAGTGTGCAGGAGGCGGCTGATCAATGTTTCTCTCTTGTAAATGTTTCTAACTCTCTATACCTCTCTCTTCCTCTATGTAAAAAAAATCAATAAAATTTTTTAAAAAATAATAAAAAATAAGTAAAAAAACCTGGAGGCTGGTTGTCAGAGTAGCAAGGTAGCTGGTATCTGGGGCTTGGAATAATCCATGTGAAGAGCTGAGGAAATCTCTACTATAAGAGCACCCCCTCCCTGGAAACCTATGATTTGCTTCTTAGCCCCAGATGGGAAGTAAACTTATAGGCATCACAATCCATACATAAGGGAAAATTCAAGAGTCTTCATAATAGTAATTGAGTTAAAGGCTTTTTGATTTTTGTGAAGATTGTTCTAGCACTCATTTTGTTTGTTTGGCTTTAAAAGTTTTGAGATTGTTGTGTTTGCTTTGCTTCCTCTCCCATCTCCCCCATGCCAGCCAATATTCAACTGAAGGAATCACATGGGGGTGACATATTAATCACATGGGACTATCTTCTGCTTAGTAAAGAACATCCCGCACACATACCAACTAGGTTGCCAGTGTATGTACTGACTGTAAATGTACTTTCACATTTCAGCATGTCTTTAATTACTTTACCTGTGTGAGTAAGTAGAATTATCTCCATTTCACAGATAAGGAAGCTGAGTCTCTTAGAAGGCAACTTGCCCCTTTGTAGGTGACCGAGATGCAATAGTAGCACTACACATTAAGTTAAGAGGAGAACTAAAACACAGTTTGTATAAACTTAGTCTACTTATGATCTGACCAGAAACATCAAGTTTAAAATAAATATTTTTAAATGAATAAGGAATTCTCTGACATCTGATAAATGTAATAAGTTACCTTTACAAGTTTTATTTTTTAAGTTATTTGTGTTCTCTTTAACTGTATTGGACATGTTTGTTCAATTTGCTTTCTATGGCACATGAAAGTATATCATGAGAACATTTCATATATTTTAGTTATAAGCTTTAGGAAGCTGGCTAAAGAATGTTCTAGAAATGGAGACAGACTCCTCATTGAATAATTAAAACTTCAGTTCACAGATAGATGATATTCTTAAAGTAACTACGTACAATTCAGAAGGACCTAACTTTTTAGAAATAGTGATCTTATGAGAGCATTTCTTGATTATTTATGCTCTACATTTTGCACTGAAATTTTATAGTAGTAACATGTTCTGGGATGACTGTTCCTACATCTTATTTCTCACCACAGTATTTTACTGGGCTTAGTTGCTCATTTATAAAAGCAAAATACAGATGTACATATACATATATACATACATATATGTACATATGTGGAAACATTTCACAGCTCCCATAGGAGCAGGCTCCATATATGTCTTACTGCGGCACTCTGGTGCCTGGTACAGAGCAGCTATTCAGTGAGTAATTTTGAATGGATGAATGAAAAATTCTAAGGGGTTTCCTCCTTCATACTGTTTCTTAAAACACAAGTCTGTTAATAAGCTGACAGCACTCATCTTTGAAATCACTGCCCTACAGGCATTAATTCTCTTATGTGTTATTCTATTTTAAACTCTCTTTGATTTTAGGATGTTTTCTATTTATGTCACCTGTTGAATGTATACCTCCCAGAAGGAATGGTGTCACTCAAAAACAACATAGACTCATCATGCCTTTTCTCTCTTCCTGGTTGTCCCCAATCTTCAGTGCCATCTGTCTTCTTTAGGAAGCTTTCTGTATTATCAAGGTACTTCCCTGTAGTAAACATACCCCTACAGTTATATCGTTTGATACTCAGAATTTTATGATATGCTTTTATATAGTAGATCTAGTAATAAGAAGTAAAATAGGTCTAAGAGGGTTGTATATACAATTGTATTAAATACTCAGAGCAGCCCTTAGGAGGAAGGTGTTCTCATTATCTCGATTTTATAGATGAGAAAAATGAGACTTAGAGAGGTTTTGTAAGGCCGGGTGGCTGGCTAATGAATGAAAGAACCTGATCTTAAACATTATTCTTAACCATGAGCTACACTGCCAGTGCTAAGTGACTGCGTGCTTTCCCAACCTTAATATTGTTATGTAAAAAGTATTATCCCCACTTTACCTAGTAGGAATCAGGTAGATTTTAAGTGACTTCTTAATACTTGCACATGGAAAGAACTTAAACACAGGTATTCTAACCCACTGTTTCTAATATTTACCTAGGTGCTTTGTAATTATTTCCTACCATTTTATTTATTTAATTTTTAAGTATATTTTGCTTGATTTCAGAGAGGAAGGAAGAGGGAAAGAGAGATAGAAACATCAATGATGAGAGAGAATCATTGATCAGCTGCCTCCCGCAAGCCCCCCACTGGGGATCGAGTCCACACCCCAGGCATGTGCCCTTAACCAGAATCGAACCTGGGACCTTTCAGTTCACAGGCTGATGCTCTATCCACTGAGCCAAACCGGCCAGGGCTATTTTCTACCATGTAATATGTATTCTGTATAACTTTCTGAAGTGCCTGTTCAGTAGAGGTAGGAAACTAGATATGAGCATTGAAATAAAAAATGCAGCTACTACATTGTGAAAAAGAAATATCTGGCATTGATCTCTTAAAATTTACTGGATGATTGTCCAGATTTATTTTCCTTAATTATCACCAAAAGTTTTTTCTTCTTTGTTACTACTTCATATATTTTATTGGTTATACATTTTTTTAAAAATATATATTCTACTGATATCAGAGAGGAAAAAAGAGGGAGAGAGAGATGGAAACACTAATGATGAGAGAATCACTGACTGGCTGCCTCCTGTACACCCAACACTGGGGATCAAACTCACAACCCAGACATATGCCTTTCCGGGCATCAAACCTTGACCTCCTGTTTCATACATAGGTCCATTCTCAATCACTGAGCCACACCAGCTGGGCTATTGGTTATACATTTTTAACTGACCAATCCTGGGGCCAGATGTTGACTGTTTCATACAATCAGTGACATATGGGAGAACACCAGGGAAGGAAAGTCTGTAGCCTTGATTGTCAGGAAGCATGGTCCAGATTTGGCAACCGGCATTGCCATATTTGAACCCAGGGTATGGGAAGCTGTTGAGTTCCCTGTCACTTTAGTTCAGAGGCTCAGTACAGTTGCTGAAATGCTTCTCACAGCTTCGGTTCTTCCCTCCGTTGCTATTGCCCGGTAATAGAAACCCTGCTCTATTTCTTATCACATTCTCTTCAGCGTGCCGGCAGCACTGCCTTCTGACCTGGTTTGAGCGTCCTTAGTGACCTCTGGCAATGCAGTATGTGGGTCCCTTCGGGAATATGCCCACTCAGCTGGATTGTCTAGTAATGATTTTACTTCTTAGAGAAGTTTGGTTAAAATTTTTACACTTTCCCTATTAAAGAGATAATTTCACAATGTAATTTGCTTCATAAACTTCCCCAGTAATATTAAGGAGATGGTTTCCAAACACCAGTTCAAAGTAGATTGCTCTTATATGAAATAAAATCCATGCTCAGAAAACCTGGCAGTGTAAGCTGGTCTTCTTCCAAGACAGGCTCTCAGACAAATTTCTCCTTACTCAAAGCTGGCAAACTGCTACACCTATATTAGCCATGCAATAAAACGCATGGCAGATGACACACATTGATTGAAAGATATTTTTCTTTAGCATATTGGGGTTTTGTTTTTTTTCTGGATTTGTAACTTATAAGAAGTACTTTTGGTAACAAAGAGCAAGTAGCAAGAATTTGGTCATAGGTTACTTCTGGGTTCCAGTCTCAGATCTGGCTCGGAACAGATGAGTGACTTGGACATGTAAATGGTGTCACCCATTCTGAGCTTTAGTTTTCTCATCTGTAAACTGAGGATAGTATTTTCCTCACAGAGTGGCTGTCATTATTATGTCAGGCAACACAGAAAATGTGCCTAATAATGTGTCGTCTAGTAGTCCTTTACTTGGCATTATGTTGATGATGTTTTGTGATTAAAACCTAACTCTGTGTTGTTACATTTATTTGTCACCTGTTGTTATTTTATGCATAGTCTCTGTAATCTAAAACAAGAAATGTAACAGAAAATTAGCAACAGCAGCTCAACAAACACATATTGAGCCCCCAGGTGAGATGTAAAGGTGAGATGCTTTTAAAACTGTGAATAAAGATATGTCCTTTCCAGGATCTTACACTCTAGGGAGTAAGGGCCTTATACTGTAGGGAGTCTTGAGTTAAGGCAAATATACTAATAAAAAATCACTGTAATGCGTCTGTGCTCAGAAAACACTTCCTGAAAAAAGGGAGCAGATAAGTGAGCCTTGAATAATATGCTAATGGTGATAGAAACAGGAAGGATTTCAGTAAATAATAATAAGAGCCAAGGAAAAAGTCTAAGTAGAGATGTACAGGATGAGTTCCAGGAAGGATGACTAGAAAGTGACTGGAAAAGGTGTGAATAATGGAGGGACTGGTAGGACATATGGCCAGGGGATGTGATGGAGGTGCACTGTGGAGGACCCTGAATTCCACACCAAGACCTTCGGGTTTAATTTGTTGATAGCAGGCAGTCATTCAGGATTTTGTTGTTGTTTGTTTGTTTTTAAGTAATAGCTTTGCTTTAGGAATAGTAATCTAACAAGTGAACATAGGATGAGTTGAGGGAGTGGAATGTGGCCAAAGAGCAGAGAAAGAGACTAGTTAGAGAGCTGTTAGGATTGTTCCAGGTAAGAGGTCATGAGGAATCCTAAAGGAGGTCTGTGCTGCCCATGAAGGTGCAAAAAGGAGTTGGATAGGCAAGAGTTATTGACACTTGAGTACTTGGCAAATCATTCACTTAAAGGATGAAAAAAGGGATAGCCTATTTTTTGCCTGTGGCATTTATATTTAAACTAGGCTTCTTTTCTACAAATTGTACATTTCTCAAGAAGTAGTTGTCTGTCAAAATAATAGAAACTTCATTCTTGGGCTGCACTGTGTTTATGTCATGCTGATGAGCATGCTATGTATGGTTTCATATATTGTGGGAGACCACTAGAGATTCGGATGTTATGCCCTTCTTTGTTCTACTTTTATTTAAGGAGATAGAATGGACAATTTTTGGATTTATTTTGTTGTGAAGATCTCTTTAAATGCAAATGAAACGCTACATGAGCTGCTCATAGGTATGATTTATCTTTAAAATAATAATTGACATAAGACTGTCAAACTTGACCACAAAGGAAGTCCTAAAATGTCCTACTTCATATTCTGTTGGTTTAGAGATTAAAATGGATAATATTGACTAATTCTTTATATAGCTGTCTTAACCTACCTGGATAAGTCAAGTATGACAAAAGAATATAAAAAAAGTGGGGGGAGGCAGGGAAAGGACTGACTATTGACTAATTCTTCAGGAACTAATCATGCTACATGGACCTATCACTTCCTTAAGACCAAAGCAGATTTTCAAACTAAGAGGTGGTACATGTACCTCAGATTTAATATAAAGTGTTAATTCAGTAGGTCAGTTTATGGAAACTTTCACTGTCTTTATTCTTTATGACCACTATGGATTGGAATCCCTATTATCCTTTTCACTGATGGGCATAGTTTTATAGCACCTGAGAGATCTATTCGCCCATGACTGATATTTGTCCTAACTATAATACTAATATTAATTACTTGTTTAATTGGAGAGCCATTATCATGTCATAGAAAGGTGGCTAGGCTAAGAGGCAGATCTTGAGTTGATTTCAGGCACATTTAATAACTTTGTGTACTTGGGAAAGTCACTTAACAACCATGACTATTTATTTGTGCCAGCCCCACCTATAATTCACTGTAGTTTGATTATCAAATGAGACAACATATGTATTTTTTAAACTATAAAATCTATATATACATAAAAGCCTAAGCAACCATTTAACCCGTTGACCGAACAGCCTGTCGGCTGGTCTCTGTGACCTGCACTGACCACCAGGGCAGACGCTCAATGCAAGATCTGCCCCCTGCTGGCCAGTGCACTCCCACAGCCAACCTCCCATGGTCCTTCCCCCTAGCCAGCTGGCCATGATGGCCCCTGATCAGCCCTACTCGGGACTGCACCCCTGATTGCCAGCCAGGCCGAGGGACGCCACCCATGCACAAATTTGTGCACCAGGCCTCTAGTATATAATAATATAGTTTGCTGTTTTCTATTATTACTGTTACTAGAGGCCCAGTGCACAAAATTTGTGCATGAAGTGGGAGTGGTGTCCCTCAGGCCAACCTGTACACTTTCCAATCTGGAACGCTTTGAGGGGTATCCAACTGCCTGTTTAGGCCCGATCATCAGGCCCTAAACGGGCAGTTGGACATCCCTTTCACAATCCAGGACTGCTGGCTCCCCACCTCTCACCTGCTGATTGCCCCTAACCACTCCCCTGCCAGCCTGATCAACGCCTAACTGCTCCTGTGCCATCCTGATTGCCCCTAACTGCCCTCCCCCTGCCAGGATGGTCCCCCCCAACTGTCCTCCCCTGCAGGCCTGGGTCCCCCAAAACTGCCATCCCCTGCAGGCATGGGTCCCTCCCAACTTCCCTCCTCTGCAGACCTGGGTCCCCCCCAACTGCCCTCCCCTGCAGGCCTGGATCCCTCCCAACTGTCCTCCCTTGCTGGCCATCTTGTGGTGGCCATCTTTGACCACATGGGGCAGCCATCTTATGATGGTCAATTTGCATATTACTCTTTTATTAGATAGGATTATTATTAGGATTCTAAATCCTTAGTGTAAAAAGACTATTTTATCTAACCTAATATATTTAGGAACATCAGGTGTTATTTTCCATATATTAGATGATGCAGCTGACTAAGTCAAAATAAATTTCCCAAGTTCCTTACTAAGTTAAGTGATAGAATAAGAGGCCAAGACCCTGGTATCCTGCCTTCAGGTGCAGGGCAACTTCCTACACTGTTCTTAGAGTAATGATAGTATTTTAGAAATCAGCACTCTCTTAATCTAGCTTTTCTAATGGGTTTTAAAAATACATGATCTAACTATACTGGAGAGAGAAGAGAGTGGAGAGGAAATAGACGAGGTGAGACGAGGTGAGGTACAGACTAGAATGTTACCCACAAGTGGCTCAACTGCAGTTCAGTAATAGCCAGTGTCTGGACTTGTGCAACCATTTATAAAGTGAAAATGTCAAGGATGTTGTGATAGAGTCATTTTGTGAGACTTACACATTTATTTCTTTATTCACAGTTAAATAAAGGTTTTATATTGTGTGAAATTTGTTTGAGGAAATTAAAAAAAAAACGCCGCACATATCTTAAAATAGTTCTGGTTGCGGCGATTTTTTTTTTAATTGTTTAGACTGTTTATAAGTTCTTAGTAAATGATTGTGTTTTCCATAAGAGTTTTGAAAGCAGTTTGTTTTTCTAACACATTATTTAAACAGCTGCTGGCTGTTAACATAGATTTATTTCATCATGTTTAGTGTTTCTTGTTTTGAAAGTTTAAATGAGAGAAAGGTATATTAGCTCAGAAGCAACTTCAACAGATTATTAGATAGACATATTGATTCAATTAGTGTGAATAAAACCATTTCAAGTATCTGACATAGACAGGGAGAAATTGATGCTGGTAAGTAATAACTACCCGTAAGTGTCCTCTTGAATTTTCACACAACAGAAACAAGCAAATAAAAGTCCACTTAAACATCACACCTGAAAGATCCCCTCCTCACTCTGTCCCCGCACAATTTGGTAAGTAAAGAATGGCATTTTAGTTATCTTTTATTCAGTACTGTGAAACAAATATTTTGTTAATTCCCTTTAAAAATTTTTTAAAAAATTAAAAAGCTATTTTGGAAACTACACAGAAATAAATCACTAAACTGATCATAATCTAGAAAGCCTTTTTTTATATTTTATAAGATCAATCAATATTGCATCCTTTTCAATAGAGCAAACAAATCATAATACTTTTGTATTATTCTCTTGGCTAGGAAATTTGAATAGACTGTTTATGGGTTAATAGAATCAAGTCATACTAAAAATAAAGTTTCAAGTTGTAGAAAGTTTAGTTTGGATGTTAAAAATATTTTAATGATATTTTAGGATCTGGTTACTATGATATTTCTAAAACTTGACATTTGGAAATGATAAGGTTATCTATGAAAACCAAATGCTAAGGATGAGGCTAGAATTTGTTCCTTCAATTTGATCATTAGAATTAATTGACTATACTTTATCATGCATATGAAATTATCTTTTCCTCCCAAATCTTAGAAGTTAAGACTTTCATTATTTGATGACATCATTTGACAGATATTGCAAAATCTTTGCTGTAGCACATAGCTGGATAACTTGGTGAAGGTATAGAGTAAAAGAAGTAAATGCCCAATTTCTAAGGAAAAACCGTTTTACTTTTAAGTACTGATCAGGTCAATAAATTTATTCTGTAACCAAATTATATATGTTATTGAAATATTTCCCATACTCTTCTTACTCGTGAACCTGTGTTATGACCTTTTTCTGAATATATATATACTATCTGTTAATATGGATTCCTTATTTAATTTAATCTTCAGCTTTTTGCCTTAAACCTTCATAATCATAGCAAAGTATTACAGGAGCAGCAGGAGCTTTAAAAATCACTGAGCCAGCAAATATTTATTAAGCAAATTCATTTTGGGTCTTTGTTTCTTATTGGTTGAGGTGGATGACTTCTACAAGTGTGAGTTCTATGACTGTATGCAACAACATTATATATTTTATTTTTCATTTTATTTTTAAATGGTATACATTTGGATTTTTAAATTATTTTTTAAAATTTTCCAATATATAATAATAGTAAATACAATTTTCATTAAAATATAGACTGAATTAGTCCTAGCTGGTTTGGCTCAGTGGATAGAGCGTCAGCCTGTGGACCAAAGGGACCAGGGTTCAATTCTGGTCAAGGGCCCATAGGCTCCTCCCCAGCCAGGCCCTGGTCGGGGCTCCTGCAGGAGGCAACCAATCAGTGTGTCTCTCTCACATCGATGTTTCTCTGCCTTTCCCTCTCTCTTCCACTGTGCCTAAAAATCAATGGAAAACTATCCTCGAGTGAGGATAAACAATGACAACAACAGAAGTAGACTGAGTGAAAATAATTTGTTTTTAACAGCTTCACTAAATGACATTTTTTCACCGTTTGGTTTCCACACTCTTACCTCATTTTTTTACAGCAGTCTATATCTGTTTGCCTATTTAAATACCTTTATTGCATTATCTCTTTATTTAATACCATAATAGTGAAGCAAAGGCAAGTCTAGTGTAACTTTACCCATTCAGTATCATGTATCTCGAAACTATGATTATTGTGAAGCCTTTGAGTGTAAGAATCCACTATAGCTACTGAGGAAACTTTGAAATTGAAAATAGTTTGACATGAGAGTAACTCAAAACAAGAGCTTCTAGGTCTTTTTTACTTCTCAGCATTGCTAATGCTTATTTGTAAATGAAAATAAACTACATGTTTCTATGGCATCTATATCCTATTTCTAATGCTTACAAATAGTATTTTGAAAACATAAACAGAGAGGGGAGGAAACTTTAATTCATAAAAGTTTTTTTCATTAAGAAGAAATATTTTGTACAAATACATATGTAAAACTTTTTATTCTGAAATATATTCAAAGCTTGTTCTATGAAAAATTGATCATAACATGTTTCTATTCACTATCATTTTTTTCCATTTGTTCATAAACCTCTTAAATCTACTAAAAAAATCAATATAACAATTACTTAACATTTTCTTAATTATAAATGCTATAAAATTAATGATCCTTTGTTTTAAAAGAACTTTTGTTTTAAACTATAAGCCTATCTCCTTTAAGTTAAGGGAACAGATACCTATATTAACAATCTTTATTTTGAAAATATTTAAATATCGATATACCATGGGTAAAAAATTGATCAATTAAAAATCTTATTTCCTTTTCACTCTAATAATTTGTTGTTACAAAACATTGTTTTAAGCTGTATAGCTTGGTAGTATAAAATAATTGTAAATTCCCACAGATACACCTGAATTTTATATTTTTCATTTCATATTAAGGAAACAAACTTAAAAATAAATCTTAGGATTGAGATTTGTAATAACAGTATTTCATTTCACTCACACTCACAAGTTGTAATATTTATTGACATTAGCCCATTAATGAAGATGTCTTCCTGTTTTACCAAATTATAAAAGAGATACCATATAACGAGGAGTGAGAATTTAATTTCAAAGGTTTAACAGTTAAAGTACTTAATTATTACATAATGACTAACAGTTATAACAAGTTTATATATTATAGCTATAAAAATAATAAAACTTTTGTATAAATATATAAATTACTAGGGGTCTGGTGCATGAAATTTGTGCACTTGGGAGGGGGCCTCAGCCCAGGCTGCCCCCTCTCACATATTAGGAGCCCTTGGGGGGTATCCTACTGACAGCTTAGACTCCCCTTGGGGAGTGGGCCTAAGTCACAGTCTGGCCTCCCTTTGTGGGAGGCCACCAGGCTAATCAGGGGAAGCCACCAGCCCCATCACCCTGCTGCTGCAGCCACTTCCAGTCATTGCAACCACCAAAGTGTTTTCATCAACACAGACTCCAGTCCCTACACCATGAAAAAATGACAACTTTCTTTAGGCATTTTCAAGATGTGTCTTTCATAGGATATGACATTTCTTTCTTTCTTTCTTTTTAATCCTCACCTGAGGATATGTTTCCATTGATATTTAGAGAAAGTAGAAGAGAAGGGAAAAACAGAGAAACATCAAAGTGAGAGGAACACTTTGATTGGTTGCCTCCTGCATATGCCCTGACCTGGGCCCCAGCCAGGGAGGAGCCTGCAACCAAGGTACATGCCCTTGATCAGAATAGAACCCAGACCCTGCAGTCAGCAGGCTGAGTCTAAGCCAAACTGGCCCTCTAGCAGTGGACCTTCATTTTTTTTCTCCAGGACTATGGTGGAAAAATCCTTTAGGGATTCTTATTACCCAAGTTACTAAGAATATTACCAGTGGCATACAGGGAGCTTAGCCAATGAGCAGTCAGAAAAGGTGTTTCCTCTGTGCTTCACTCTGATCACCGGCTCCACCCTTGCCCCTCCAGTCCCAGTTCCATCCCCACCCAGGCATGTAACCTCTGTCCAAGGATGCAGTCCTGGGCAGAAGACCCCCAAGACCCTCCAGTCACCAACTTCACAGAGCCCAGGCCTCTGCGATCACCAGCTCTGATCCTGTCCCTTGCCATCACCAGATCTGTCCCTGTGCCAATACAGCCTCTGGCCAAAGCTGCAGGCCTGGACAAGGGACCCCCAGACCCCTGCTTTGCCGGCTCCACCAGTGCCCAGACCTCTGAGATCACAGGTTCTGCCCCTGCCCCTCCAATTGCTGGCTCTGTTGGGCCCAGGGCCCCTGTGAATCTCTGGACTTTCCCCTGCCCAGGCTTGAAGCCTCTGGCCCAGGCCTTATGCCTGGGTAGTGCACCCTCAGATCCCTCTGATCTCTGGCTCTGCCCCTTCCACTCCAATCACTGACTCTGCCCTTGCCCATGCCTGAGGCCTCTGGTGAATGCCTCTGGCCTGGGCAGGGGACCCCCAGCCCACTCTGATTGTCTGTTCTGCCCCTCGGCCCCCCCGCCTCTACCGCCACCTGCCTGGCTAACAGGCCCGACCACTTCAGTGGTGGGGCTGAGCCAGACTGGGCGCTGCCATCTTGTGTCTTTGTGCACCACCATCTTTTGGCTATGGGGGCGGCCATCTTGTGGTTATGGGGGAAGCCATCTTTGTGATGGAGTGATGCCTAATTTGCATATTACTCTTTTATTAGAATAGATAGGATAGTTTAGAGTATACTTAAGTTTACCAAGTACTTGAATTTAATTATTGGTTAAAATATGGGTGCTCTGCTCTATTCAGAAATATCTTAAGCATTGAAAATAAATTGTGGCAAAATTTCTTTTATAGTCTTTGAGTAGGGAACAATTTTTTTCTATTTCATTTTTAAAATTGAAAGACTAATTAATTATTTTTTATCCTAGAATTTCAACCTAAATTTAGAGAGATGGGTTAAAATTTAATTAGGATGGGATTTTGTTGTATATAGGCTACCCTATCTATGCAAACTGTAATATATGATATGCGTATATAAAAATATGTTGCAGTCCTGCCCTGGCCAGTGTTGCACAGTGGTTTGAACGTCAACCTGCCCACCAAAAAATTGTGGGTTTAATTCCCTATCAGGGCACATAGCTAGGTAAAGGGTTCAGGCACTTGATCAATGTTCTTCTCTCTCTCTTTCCCTTCTTCACACTCTTAAATCAAAGAAAATAATGATTCACCTATTGGCTTACTATATTAGTACAGTAATAGTGTGTACATTCATACTTGATAAATATATAGTTTCTTAGAGTATAACATTGTTAAAAATTACTATAGCTTCCCATTTCCTCTATTTCAGGTCTAGCAAATATATACTTTTTTGAATATTCATTTCAAGTTTATTCTGTTGATAAAAAAAAATCCTAAGTATGCCCTACCAGTTTGGTTCAGTGGATAGAGTGTCAACCTGCAGACTCAAGGGTCCCAGGTTCGATTCTGGTCAAGGGCATGTACCTTGATTGCGGGCACATTGCCATTTGGGAGTGTGCAGGAGGCAGCTGATCAGTGTTTCTCTCTCATCAATGTTTCTAACTCTATACCTCTCCCTTCCTCTCTGTAAAAAATCAATAAAATACATTTTAAAAAATCCTAAATATAATATCCAACAATTTTTAAAATGACATTTTTACTTAGGTTTGATATTATATTTTGGTGTCCATATTTTAGTATTCTCATTAGGGAAAATATGATAATTTAATGTGAGATCAAGTCATATATATATATATTTTTAATCTGAGCGAGGAACAGAGATAAGTCAGACAGATAATGATTTTTTGTTCCACTTACTTATGCATTAATTGGTTGATTCTGTATGGGCCCTAACTGGAGTTTGAACCTACAGCTTTGGTGTATCCAAATGATACTCTAATCAACTAAGTTATCTGGCCAGGGTCTCAAGTCATTATATGTTGTTTTGAAATTTAAGAGGCCCATAGTTTTAGACTCAAAAGCTATTCTTTAAGATATACATTTATTCAGTTCCTGAACTGGAATGTTGATAGACTTTATACTCATTAAATACATCTTATCAGATGTTGACTATAAATCAGAAATATAAATGATGACAGTTCTGTGACATTTGTAATCTTTATCACTTAAAGCAATTATGGGAAGTTTGCTCATAGGTTGGTATATGAAGTAAGGCTATATAAACACATACTTTTCATTCATTCATTTTCTTCTGTTTTTTTCTTTAAATGACAATTATGAGTAAAATATGGGATTACATATGGTAACCAAATAATGTTTTACACTAATCAGGAAAATGTATCATAGAAGAATTTATTAGAGTATGAAAAAAAATTCTATTAAAGCAGGATGTAGAATCCAGAAGGCATAATTGAAACCCTAAAAATTCAAAATTCACAATTAGCATACATGCTTTAATATACCCTTGAGTAAAAAGATGAACCACAATATTTTCAAGACATATCAAACAGAGCTAAGTTACTTAGAATATATAGCATTTAAATACAGTGAGATAAGGCTGACAACCTAGAAAAATGGGCAAAGAACTTTAATAGTTCTAAAAACAATGACATCAAAATTTAAACATAAGAAAAGTTGCACAATTCATAATAAAAGATGAAAATTAACTACTAGAGTAAAAAAGCCAATGGTTATTTATTAGATTGCTAGTTCATTGAGGTATTATATAATAATATCTATAATAGTAATTAATAAGCAATAATCTTACATTTCTACAGACAGAATGTAGATGAATAAGTTGCATTTGTAACTGTAATATATGCATTTATTGAAAAAGAATAATGTAGGTTTCTGAGTACTAATATGGAAAATATTAAACATATATTGTTAAATGAAAAAAGCAAACTTAAAATGACATGACTTATACAGTCTAATTTTTTTAAAAGAGACTATACATTCATACATGTACACATAATACTGAATTAGAAAATGAGGATAATGGTTGCATTTAAGACTGGAATTATAGGTGAGTAAAAAAGGACTTAATTTTTCATTCTTTATGTTTATATTTTATTCCTATATTCATGGTTTCTGTAAACATATAAAACAAGTTTAAAGAAAGAAATTTTTAATTCAGTTAAGTAAAACATCTAACTGAATACTGCCTGAAATACCCCCTGTATGCTCCAACTTCCTTGATTTTCTTGGGGATATTAAGATGGATAAAATATTGTCCTTACTCTTCTAAAAAATCAGTGAAGCAGTACTAATTTGTAAAGAGGGTAAAAGTCAATGTAGTAGATAACTCTATCTGAGATGGGGCCAGAAAGGCTATATATTTCTTTTAGACCTTAGTGTAGTTTTACATCCTATAAGTTAATTAATCTACACAAAACTTCATGGAATAGAACACTGTCCAGAGAAAAATAACAGCCACGCCCATTTTTACTAGTATATTTACTCATTGAATGCTCACATGAGTACTAGGAAGTGAGTACCACTATCATCCCAGATGATAACAGAGGACAAAGAGAACTAAGTAACTTGCAGAAATTGTCACCCCTTGTACTAAGTGTCATTGCTAGTGTTCAAATCCATGTTACAGGACCCAGCATCTGAATAACGCAACCGTTCTGTTCAAACTTTATTCTATAGTCTGAATTTATCTCCTCTTTGCAAACCAAAGACATAAGATTCAGAGGTTAAATAATTAATTCAAGATTACACGGCTAGTAAATGTCAAAGCCAGTGCTACAGCCACCTTCTCCTGACTAAATCCAGTGATCTCCTGGGTGTGCCAGTCCACCTCTAGTTGTCAGGGGGTCCTGAGTAGAGAACAGGGGAGGAGCCATTTGATAGCACTACCCATCATCAGTACTAATGACAAATCACAGAATGTGTGGTTTCTCTAAGAAAACAATTGCAGTGCAGAGAATTTCCTTTTTGTGAAAAGATTTCCTCTATTCAAGTAATACCAAATAATTTGTTTTGCTCAGTAACTTGGATATGATTTCTTAAGAAATTTTCAAGATTACTAGATAAACAACTGGTATTTATTTAAAACTTGCTTCTACTCTGTAAAAAGACTCTGTCAGCATTCCAGAATTAGGGCCATGCTAACAAAATTCCAACTTTTCTGTGGGATGATCCAAAACCAGCAAACAGAAGGCATTGCATTTCTTAACAGTCACAAGCGTGTACATGCAGGCGATGCCATTTCTGTCATTCACTGCTTTTCAGTGTGCACATTTTCAAGTTGAAATACTTTGGTTTGCAGGCTACTGTGTTCCATGGAGAAATGTTTTCATTTAGGAAAAGAACGCAGAGTAGCTTAAGAGCATGTGAGGTCTGTGTACTCTACACCACATTTATACAGGTCTTAACTGAATGTATGTGTTTAGTCGATTTTAGGGCATTTGCCTTGACAGTGCCCCTTCATATGTCTCAGAAATTTGGTGGATTAATATCCTGAGTTATTTCTCTTGCTCATTTCACAAGCAGATTTACACAAGTACTGAAACACAGATTTACACAAGTACTAAAACACAGACCATGAAGAGAGTGCGTGTGTGCATGTGTGTAGTGATTGTTAAATTAAGAAGTGGTATGGCTCAGTGGATTAAACAGTATCTAATCTTTTCCATTATTTTACCTCAGTCTCAGGAGCCTTAATGACTTACTCAACAGCCAATATCAGAATTATTTAGAAAGTTGCTTTATATGTATAAAACATTTCATTCATATGTGGAATATAAAACTGAAAGCAACAAATGAACAAGCAAGAAAAACAAACAAATGAAAACTTACAGACACAAACAATAGTATGGTGGTTCTAAGAGGGAAGAGGAATGGGGGATAGAAAAGGATAAAGGGGTCAAATATATGGTGATGGAATAAGGTTTGACTTTGGGTGGTAGGCACAAAATGCAATGTACAGATGATGCATCAGAGAATTATATATTTGAAACCTACGTAATCTTATCAACCAATGTGACCCCAATACATTTAAGTTTTTAAAAAAGAGAAAGAAATGTGTGCAGAAATAAAGTGTTATTCTGGAATCCGAGAGCTTTTTTGAGCCATCTTCACTTTCATGCCAAAGCTTTATGAAAATATCACAGTGTGTGCTAACATTGCATTGGTGATGGGTTATACTCTGTACAGCATTTCCAATCATGGTAATAGAATGGCAGCAGGTAGGAGAGAGAAGTAGGTGACAGCACATAACATGCATCTAAAATATCTTCTTGCTTCTTTTTAAATTACAGCAAATTCAGTAAAGCTAGAAATGCAGAGTGATGAAGAGTGTGACAGGAAACCCCTGAGCCACGAAGACGAGATCAGGGGCCATGATGAAGGTAGCAGCCTAGAAGAACCCCTAATTGAGAGCAGCGAGGTGGCTGACAACAGGAAAGTCCAGGAGCTTCAAGGCGAGGGAGGAATCCGGCTTCCGAATGGTAAACTGAAATGTGACGTCTGTGGCATGGTTTGCATTGGGCCCAATGTGCTTATGGTACATAAAAGGAGTCACACTGGTAAGCAGCTGAAAGAATAACCTGATGACTGCCTGTGACATCTGATGTTGATATTACCTGACATCTATTCTCTTTCCTTTTTATTCAGGGGTGGCAATGGTGAAACTACCTTTTCAGAATTCTGCTAGTATTGGATTGCTGAAAAGCAGCAGAGAGTAGCCTGGGTCTTGACTTCCAGCCTTCAAATCTCTGAATAGCGTATCAGAGAAGAAGTTTGGGATTCAGTTTCCACAGTTCTTAATATAGCAATAATATGATAAGGGTTCAAAAGGTAGAGGAGAATTTCATTGTGTAACTTAATCTTTTTATATTTCTATACATTTTTACCATACCCATGGGCAGGTAATATAGTTTGCTAGCAAAGACTTGATACTCTAAAATAGTACTCATGCGTTTATATAGGGGTAGGTCATTTTCCACCTTATTCTAGTTAATTTCTTGGAATACAATTTCCAATCAATCTTTGCATACCATGGGTCTCTGTAGTAGGAAGATACTGATTTTACCCAGTTTGAGGATTTTACCAACTTCATGTTATATTTTTTACCATAAATCCTACAAGGAAATATGTAGGGTGGGGTATAGTAAAAGGTAGTGGGTGTGGAGGTAGGAATCTGTAATTGTGAAATAGGATGAGGAAAAAAACTTTAGATTAGTGGAATGTATACTTTTAGAGATTTGACTATTGTGAAACACCAGCCAAATGAAAAAGCCTTATTGAAATCTCTTCAAATCCATTGGCCAAAACATTCACGCATGCGTATGCACACACACACACACATACACACAAACAAACAAACAAAAAACAAAGAAAAACAAAAACATAAAACCAAAAATGTGATTGTGGGCAGATTGTTAACTCTGAAGAAAAGTTTCTAATTCACATAAAAATTTATTTAAAGGTAATGCTAGCTTTAACTATAATGCAAACTAGTATTATTTAGCAAAATACCAATAACTAATAGAATCAGAGCTTTAAATATGATAGTATTCTAGAAGAGAGATAAATTATATTAAAGAAATTGATTTAAAGTATTGATTTATAAATGACTTGTAGGTGCTTAAAACATGATAGATGCAAGGTACATTGAAGTTTTTAGTCTAAACCTCTCATTTACACAGGAAGAATTTGAAGCCCAAAACAGTCACGACTTATCCATTATAGTAATATTTATATTACTAGTGCACGTATTTTTTTCATTTAATTAAAAAAATCTCATGGAAAAGTAAAAATATCAAGCTTGCATACCATATTTGATAAGATAAAAAAAAGGGAAAGACTATAAAATAATGGGTCTACTTACCTTCTAAGCTCATGAAATAATTCTAACTGCAGTTCTAAAAGACGAGTTGCACAAAATTATAATGTATTCATTATCTCTGATCATGTTGAAGAACATGACACTCATTCAGATTGCTAGCAACATAGAAACAAAACAACCCCCCCCCCAAGGACTTTTCTGTTAAATTGCCTATAGTGTTCATTTTAAGGATGAAAAGAACACTAAAATTAATTTTTTGTAAAGTTTCAATAAATCTTTTATGGTCTGAGTTAAAATTCATAGAGTATACTCTCTTGAAAATGTAGGTTAATCAATATTTCACTTCTGCAATGATTTTCATGATGATTGTTGCATTTGTTAACAGTAATAATTACATACCTATTCTGTCCATTTGATATTTACTACTGTTGTAGAGTTGAGTTATTTTGATTCTGAAATCTAATTGACATGGAAAATGTTTCTAAATAGTTATATAGATTTCCACAAGTCCTAGAAATAGGAGATTCACTCAGCTAGTAAAGGCAAGGAGAATGGACTAAATAAACCGTTTAAAGTATTCTGCAATTGTATGAACTTTTACTGTTAATGAATGTTTATCGGAGTACTGTAAAACTTCTTACACTTTCCTGAGATAGGGGAGGTTTTGTTAAAGTAATAGTCATTCATGTAGGAGCCTAGAATACCTGCCCCTTTGTTGACCTTGAAATTATGATATATTTGTAAATTAGTCATTTTTGTTTGTATTTCTGCTGACCCGGTTTATGCATCTGAATGGGTCATGACATTTTCTGTTCCACTTTAGTACTAGAATAGAATGTCTACATAAATGTCTTTAATTTAAATTTGATTGAAAAAATGCAGTCAAAATCTAGCTATTCACCAAAGGTTTTCCCCCTGATAACATGAACTACTATATTCATTTTAGAACGTCCATCTCTCACCAATAATTTAGAGCTAGTGTAAGCTGTACTACCTTAAATCTTTATATAGCTTTTAGGAAACATATGTTTCTATGTTTTAGCTTATAAAATATCTAATATAAAATTGATAGTGAAAAAAGATACACAACCACCCAACTCAGTAAATGACATGGGGCATCAGATCAAATTCACTTCTTTCTCTTTCATGCTCTATTAAAGTGCCAATTCCTGTATCTTATTAATGGGTTGGTGTTATTTCTTTGGCACTGCTACTTTAGTAGGTAATCAGGTAATATTGTCATTGGATACACCAGGCACTCTTCATTGGGAATAGAAGGAGAAGAAAAGAAGTAGGGGCAGTAAATAAATTCAGGCATAAGCATGTACTCATGTAAGCATTATAATACAGAATATCTTTAATCTTGCCCCTCTCTGGGGGAAAGTACTCTCATCTTTCTACTTTCAAGTTCTCCGCACAATATTTTGTGCATTGCAGCTCCGTGGAGCCCTTCTCCTGCTCTAAGGCCCCGTCTCCAGGTGCTGATTTTTCATCTTCATGGGTTATTGTGCCATCCAACACAGGAACACGCTCTGTCTTTGATGCACCAAAGCAAATAGATGCACGTACACTTGCAGTTTAATTGAACATTTAAACAGAGAACTAGAAATATATTTATGAAAGTACATAAAATATTGAAATATAATCTATTCCATAAGAATAACAGATAACTTCATCCAGTGAATAACTAAATATGGTCCTTGAATAGATTAGTAGATTAAAAACAAAACATAATGAGAATGAACTTAGAATGGATCCAGAGTTGTTCATCTAGACTTTTGTACCCACATGCAGGATGATTAGTATCCGATAATTACAAAGAAAATCAAGACAATTCATGTAAAACATATATGTATTTCTCAAAGGCTCATATGATTGAGATCGGTGTGCATTATTGACATTGCCTCTTCCCTTTTATCCCAAATGGGAGCATAATTACTCACTTTTGTGATGCCTCTTTCTTCACTTCTCACGGCTATGGGAGCACAGCAAACGCCTCCACACTAAGACTTACGCACCCAGCAGTTTGGCAGTATTTCCCGATGTGCCTAGATCGCTCTTGTCTCTCCTACTCCTTTACGACTGGTGTGGCTCAGTTGGTTGGGCATTGTCCCGTGAACCGAAAAGTTTCTGTTTCAGTTCCCAGTCAGGGTACATGCCTGGGTTGTAGACTGGATCCCTGGTAAGGGTTGTGCAGGAGGCAGCCAATGGATGTTTTGCTCTCATATCAGTATTTCTCTCTCTCTCTCCCTCTCTCTCTAAAGATAAATTTTAAAATCTTAAAAAACAACAACTAAATAACACTGCTCTAAGACCCGTGAACTCAATTAGATGAATTTAAAAATTATTTTGAAATCAGTTACCGTATTATTTTTAGTTTTTCAATAAGCATGATAGTAAATGATAAATTTAGTTCTCTAAAATCAGGACTTTAAAATACTTCAATTGTAGGAGGCTTTAAGAAAAATTTAATTAACATTCTAGTGGAGTGTTTTCCAAAGGCAAACATGATTTCTGATGTTTTTTTGTTCACCACCCTAATTTAATTAATTTTAATGTTATTGCATACTGTCTTGTTATTTGCTTGGGAAATTCTACATAGACAGTTTCAAATGTAAAAATGAAATATTTGGAGTAAAAAAAATCTGATTTAAAATAATTTGCTATTTTCCTACTGTCTGAAAAGTTAATTTCATGAAGAAAGTGCCTCCTTCCCCCTTTTTATTATGATTTCCATAGTAGAAAACCCTGGTTTTAAAAAATTGTAGAATGCCATTCCATTGAAAAAAATATCAAGGAATCAAGTTAAGTTTTTATGCGTGTGTGCAAGTGTGTGCATGTGAATGTAAATAAACAAGTATTACCAAGTTAGATTTAAATTGTTGACTATTTTGTAAGACTCCATATGAGAGGTTTTAGGTCAAATATTTCTCTTTTCAATTGTATTTAGTGTTGATTTAATTTGTTAGTTTTAGCAAATGAATAAAAGTAACTAAAATTAAATATAAGGCAACTTTAACTTTTTCAACTTAATACAGCAGTATAGGATATTTTGTAAACATAGCTCATCAGAACTCCAGAATTCTTAAGAAAAAACCTTAACCCTTGCTGCACACTGCCCCAGATTACACATTTTTGCTATGAATTTTATTAAATTTCAAAATGAGCAAGTGCTGTAGAATTCAGGATACACTTGATCTATCAATTTCTCAATATCTTTAGCATTTATATCAAATCTGTATGATAGAATGTTCAGTGGCAGCTACTAGAAAGGGCCAGTTTATTTTTTATGCTTTCTAGATTATTTAAATTAAAAGAATCACAATTTGCATTATGTTAAAGGCACCCCAAAATATTGAGGTTTTATTATTATGAATGTTTCAGTTAAAGTTATGAAACATGATGATTCAGTTCAAAAAATTTTTAAACTATTAAAATTGTGATGATTATCTAAGTTCAAGCACAGAAATGGCCCAGTTTATCCAAAAGGGAATTGTTTTTTAATTTTATTCTAAACTTTGAGCTTTAATATGATGTACTTATACTTTTATGTATTAATGTGTATGTTTCATGTGTATCTTTAGAAAATAGACAAGCTTAAAATAATAGTAATAAAATAATATTTTCTTCATGGTTTAATTAATGATATTAGTTTGATCTACTTGCCCATTTTACTTCATCAACTTCATGTCTTTATGTTTGATGATACTGATGACAGCCAGTTGATGGCAACAGACTGAGCTGATAATTATGGCTTAAACGGTCTTAGAGCAACATCAGTAATAGAATAAAAGACTCCTATCAAACAAACGATTTTCATAATAAAAAGAGAATAGATAAGAAATGTCTGAATGAATAATTTTCTTGGATTTGCTCTCATTATGTAAGGAAATTTTGCCAGAGCTTTTACTGTTAGTGAGTAGGAGAATTGAGAGACCTGAGCTATATTTGGAGATTTTGTGGTAATGAGCTCCATAACCTGGTACATTCACTGCAACTCTCTTGTCTTCTGTTAAGAAAATTATCAGCTGAAGGAGAGAGTTAGACTAAAGATGGCTTGCAACTCAAAATTTATGTGATTTTTAAAGAAAGCATGATACAGTAAAGAGAGCAAGATATAGTCACACTGACCGAGATTCAGTTATCAGCTGAAGTACTTATTAGCTCTGTGACTCTCATCAGATACTTTGATACTTGCACTTTAGTTTCTTCATTTGTAAATTTAAAATGCCTGATTATGTCATTATGAGGACTGAAACAGTCTATGTAAAATGACCAGTAACATCAATAAAGTGATGACACCTGTTTGTTCAACCAGTTGTCAATCCCACGACTGTTATTCTTTTGATTTCAATGACAGAAATCCTGTAAAGGTTATATGCAAGGGGACACTTGACCTAAAGTTTGAGACTTTAGGGAGGAAAGAGTTTAGAAGGCTTGGAAGGGAGATGAGTATTCTCTGCATGAGGACTGACTGGCTTTAGCTAACAGTATATGGCAAATTAGTCACTGGCGCATAACCTGCCTGACCTTTCTCTTCTCTTTTCCTTCCCGCAGGGGAACGGCCCTTCCACTGTAACCAGTGTGGAGCTTCTTTTACTCAGAAGGGCAATCTTCTGAGACACATAAAGCTACACTCTGGAGAGAAGCCGTTCAAATGTCCTTTCTGTAGCTATGCCTGCAGAAGAAGGGACGCCCTCACAGGACACCTCAGGACCCACTCTGGTAAGTGTCAGCAGCTCTTTGAGAAGAAAGCTAAAACAGACTTCAGGAGAGTGCCATAAATAATACAAAGTAGCTTACGGCTTTGGTCCATAGCTAGGAATGACCTAGACAGTATTTCTATTAGTGTACATTGAATAACTGATAAATCTTGCCCTTCTTACACCCTTGGCTAAAGGGGCACTGTTAACTGAAGTCTCTTATTTTAAGTCGCCAAAGTAAGAAAACAGCTGTTATATAAGTTTTCTGTGATTTTCCAATTTTATAATTATTAACACAATAATTATGGTTAATCCAGGATACTGTGAAATATTATAGTTATATGCTGATGTTATCATAAAAGAGATGAAAGCTGTGAATTTTTTATTTTTATTTTTTTTACTGATTACAGCACCCAGGCTGGGGCCTCAGTGGGAAGTCAAATATTGCTATTTTTCAACTTAAAACCATGCTCATTAGAAAATTGGCTATTAGAGTATATTTTATTTCCTTTTAGCTCCTGTTTATCTCACAAACTATAGTGATTGGATGCTCTCTTGAACTTTTCTCTACTTAATAAATCATCATTAAAAATCTTGAAGGAATTTGATTTTTTTAAATGCTAGAATGTAATACTGGAAAGAAAAGAAATGCTTAGAAATCCGAATGAATCTCATTTGGCTTTTAGCATGAATTGCCATAACCAAGAAGTTAAAGGTGAAAAATTAATATAGATACTCTCAAGTAAGTTTTAGATGCTTTTTCTATTCCTAGTGACATATTAAAATTTAATTTTAATATAAAGATAAGATGGAAGTGATGTTTTCATCTACTTTGATAAATTGTATTAGAGAGTGCTGTGGATTGTGAGGTAATGCTTGTATTAACTTTCTTTATATTTTTTCCTGTTAAGTCTTCAGGTTTTACCTAGTTTTTTAACCTGAGTCTGATATATGGAAAACTATTTAGATATTAACTCAAAGTTGGGCAGCTATAGAAAAATTAAATTAATGCAAACATTAAAACAACATACTTAATATATTTTAGTTTCCTACTGATTCAAATTCACTTATTTACAACTATGACACTTTATATTTTATTTTGAAATTATGCTACAAAAACTATATCTTAAAGTATTTTTATTATAAAGTATTCTTTATGGAAATATTTTTAATATTTGAGTTATTTTCTTAAGCTAGCCATGTATTCTAGCTTATTAATAAAGTGTTGTTGAGTTGACCAAGGCTTACATAAGACATAGCTTTTTTGTGAACATATCTATTGCGTGAAATTGAAGCAAAAAATAATTTTAAACATCTGTCTTATTCTTTATAAAATTGTGTTGCTTTTAATACTGTGGATTGGTGTACACGTTTCTTTACCTGGCATGTGCTATATTCTCAGAAGGTTTGATGCCTGGGGACACCTCGGGAAGACATTCAATATTCATCTCAATTCCTGTTTCCTTGATTTCATGTTTGTTCTCTTAACAGCTCTATCCCTGAAGGTGGTGTCTCACAAGTCAAGACATCTTGGTTTTTATGTTAGACTGAGCTGGGCATCTGCACTTAGCTTCTTTATGCAAATTAGGCATGGTCCATCTGATGCGCCTGGTTAGTGGGTGGTAAACTGAGGGGAGGGAGATGTCACTCCAGAAGTAGGCCACTCAGTAGCTTTGGCCAGGCCAAACCCTTAACATTATCTACATGGTTCTGTGTAATTGTAAAGTTTTTCTGTATAAACTGAAGCTGTTCCTGTGAAACTGTATATTCACAAATAAATATATTGGTACTTTGAGGTTCCAAAGAAACCACAAGTGTGGTTTCACTAACTACAATCATGTTGATGCTGCTATATCATTTTTGCAGCTGTCCTTATAGCATACTCAAATTGGCTAATAAAAGAGAGTTTAATGAAGTGATATTACTGCATCATCAAGGGGTATTATCAATTCAGTCATTTCCCAGCTGGACTCTAAAATACTAGTCATCACCAGTGCTTTTCATAATAGAGGAAACATGCAGTAAAACTGCTAAAGACCATGCTTCTAAGTGGTCAGAAGGCTCAAGTTGATCATCATAGTGTTCTTCCAATACCAATTCTATCTTCCCCTCATCCTTTATTAGCACTTGGGCTGGACAGGTTTCATTATCTGATGGGTGACCCAAACCTTATCTCTAGAAGTTCACAACATTGGTGGTCCTGCCACTTTGTATAGGGACAAGAGTAGCTAGGTAAAGAATCTGACTCTCATTCACAAAATAGATTGTCTGATTGGTTGGGGTCACCCATCAGATACTCTTGTCCAGATTACTAAGAGCCTTCTCCACAGTGGATACCTGCTAGAGAAAATTCACATAGGACATGTCATCACACTTTATACCAATTCTGAGAGGTTTAGTCACACAACTCTGTCCTAGACCTTCTATCACCAATTTTCCAGTCTTGTTCTTCCAAGTCCGTGACCATACCACATATCATTACTTCAGATTTATTTCCTTCCATGCAAAGTGCACAGTCTGAAATTCTGCTAGGGAAATATCCTGTCACTATGGTATTTCAGAGCTAGCTCCCCTTAGTAGGCCTATAATACAGTGGTCACAACTCATACCAAATAGCATGCAATCTATTCACAAACTAGATTCACAGTATCATCCTCCATTTTTACTTGGCACTAAAGACACCCGATGAAGCCATGCACGTGGCTTGAGTAGAGATTGTGAAGTAGTAGTCGCAGGTATCAGGGACACCGAGCTATTGCTCATGAACTATACCTGGCTTCCCAAGCCTGCATGGCCCCAGTTCCATTTAACAATGTAATGCTCTTATGTACCTCTGATTCCATGTTATATTGAGTCAAATAACACCTCGTTCATTTTGTGTAGTTTGGGCCACATAGTCATTTAGAGTCTGGTGGCCCAGTACTCTCAGTCTTAAACAGAGTCCAGTACTAAGATAGGAGGAGTTCTTAAAATAAGAATAGTTACTGGTAGAAGATTGCATGTCTTTACTTTAAAAAAAAAAAATCTGTACTTTCATACTTCTAGTGACATAGATGTTTTAAAGCCACAGCCATTTCTAAAAAAAAAATCATTGCATTGCTGGAGCTTAGAGCGAAAGGGATGGGGCAGCTTTCCTCACAGCACAGGTATGCTGCAGATCCTTCCCCTGCCCCAGTCCTCTCTCAACACTGACGGCCCTGTGAATTCCTGGTACATGCCTCAGAGTGGCATATCCAATGTGGAATTTATTTTTCCAAAATCCAAGAGAGTGCCGTGTTTGTGCCTTCTTCATGATGACACATGCAAGATGCAGCAGTTTGTCATTTGCTATAGAGGATCAATTCCAACACGTCAGGACTGCTGGGCCCATACCACTTCCCCAAGGCTACAAGTCTCTGAACTTTCAACAGAGATTATCTCCTACCCTCTAGCGTATATCTTATTCAGGTATCTTAGGTATTTACTACTTCCTGCTCATCAAGTCCAATCAGTATAACACCATGAATGTAATGTTCCAGCTTGATGTTCTGTTGGATGTCAAGATGAACAAGATTTCTTTGGACTATATTATGACAAAGAGAGGAGAGTTGACCTAACCTTCAGGTAAGATAGTGAAAGTATGCTGTTCCTGCAATGTGAAGGCAAACTGCTTCTGATTATCTTCGTTGATAAGGAATTGTTTTTGTAAAAAATTTGTTCATACCTGGTGTCAGGGGCTATTTTAGTATGATCCAGTGAAGAAACTACACCTAGAAAGGCACTTGCAGTTGGCATTCATGAGGTAATTAATTCTGCATTCACCCACAGAACCATCTAGGTCTCACATTAGCCTAAAAACACAGCTTCCATGGGTATGTGGTGGGGATCACCACCCCAATCTTTCACTTTTAGTGACTACTAGTATTTTGGGGGATGTGGTAGTTCTCGGGCTATGCTCTCTGATGTGGTATCCACTAGCCACACATGTCTGTTAAGCACCTAAATATGCTGGTGCCACATGCTGAAATAGTTTTGCTTAATAAAATACAGGGGTTGGCAAAAGTAGGTTTACAGTGGTGGGTATGAGAAACAGTTAATAAAGCTGTTGTAATAATCAGAACCTGGGTGTCTTTTCCCATCTGAACAGCTATAAACCTACATTTGCCCACCCCTGCACATTGAAATCAGGGTGCCCAGATCTATGTGTATATCTGTTGCTCTTCTCTCCAGTCAGAGAAGACAGTTACCATCCAGCTTTTCAAGCACGCAGGTTCTTTCCTCACCCAGGTAATTATTTGGTGAAGGGAGTGCCCCACATGCCCTTCCAGGGCTATGGTAAGGGACAGGCTGAACAGGATGATTCATAATAGATCCTGTTCAATATTCTTATTTACTTGAGCTTTTGGACTTCTTCCACTTTGGTCTGCCAGGAAAATTTTGGCATTTCAACTTTTTTCCTATGTAAGCCATCATTGAATCAAAGGATCAATTAATCAGTCACTCCCACCTGTTCAAGGCAATATGCTGAATCCCAAATCCCAGATGAATACTCATCTATTGATCAGTTTGGCCTGATCTAGCGTCCTAGTTCACCTTGTTTGTATAAAACCCTTAGAATCAATCCATTACATTCCCTTTCATGCTAGCTAGACTCCTGTTGAAACAAATCAGCGGAGTTTCCTGAATCTTCAGTGTCTAGCCCATCACCTTATGGATCAGGCCTTGTTTTTTGGCTACATTATGATCTAACTTGTTGTGAGCCTGTGGTCAATGAGAGGCAACAGGAATAAGTCCCTCGGTATCTGATCAGATAGTACCATCCCCTGTTCCACCCTTCCCCTGTCAGTACTCCATTGCCAAGACCAGTGGTGTTGGTTCTCCCCGTTTTATTTAGCATGGCAGTCCCATACGCTTTCAAATTAGATTCTGGAGTTGATCTGCAGCTTTATTTGCCCTGAGGCTTAAGTAAATAGGGGCTTAGAGCTGACTGAGAAACTTTCTGATATTTTACCTCTGGTCTGATTTGAGCATTCAAGGCCTTCGTTTTTTGTTGTTTTTTTTTCTCCTCTATATTTTTCTTAAGGTCATTGTAGTTATTCCATACTACAGTCTTCACGCTTCATCAAGTGAAGGCCACAGCACCTAATGCCTTGCCTTGCCCCTGCACTGCATTCCATGCCACTGCCAACACATGCCTAGACTTACCAGGATTCTATTATGTCCCTGGTAAGGAGACAGTCCTGTTCTCTTCAGACATGAACCATCCACTGGCAGAATGTCATTTTGATGTACTTTGGCCTTGGACCATTCCTGCTACCCAAAGCTATCAATCAGGGTTCTGACAGCGAAGCAGCCAGATACTCAAATGGGAAAAATTTGGAGACATTCTTGAAAGGACTAATATTTACAAGAGAATGGCTAGGCATAAAGGAAACCAGCAAGGGATGGTTGAAGCACTCTGAGGCTAGCAATAGCAAGAAGTAAATAGCAGCCCCATATCTAAAGAGGCAAGGGAATAGAGAGGTCACTGGAATTAAATGAGGTAGGACACGTCGTGAACACTGACCTTCAGTAGGAGAGTGCACATCTGTTAACCTGTGACTGAGGAGTAAATACCTTGGCCTCACTCTTTCCATATTAACTCTTGCTGATGCCTCACATTAGCTGACCCTAAACAAAAGCCAGGGGACAAAGGATCCCATTGAAGGATTCAATAGAAATTAGCTGTCTGCAGGAGAAGAGCAGAGCGAAGAAGAGTGAAAATGGCTATGGAGCCAAAACAGAGAATATTCCACAGATTGACTAAACTTTAAGAACTAGTGCTTAGAATAGCTACTATAGAGTAGTAAGTGTAATGTAATGATTTAACTTTTTGTGAATATTATTATTAGTAGAAGGTATTTTGCTTACCCCCCCACTATGGATAATGGCTGTTCACTGGTTCATTATTTCATTTTATTTAGCTACCGTGTTCTATAGTATTATTACTGCATCTCCATAACCTGTGTTTTAGATTTGAAAATTTCCCGTCTAGAAAGTTGGTATCAATTAACTCAGGGTTGGTGTGCACTTAAATTTCTGTAAGATTTCATACTTACCAGTTTAACAATGAAAAAGACACTTAAAAAATATATGGCATACAGTATAAAATTTTTATTATCTTTGCCCACCTCCAAGTCTTTTAGTACTTGTTTTTATCAACTCACTTTTATTGAATATTTCTAAAGTGATAAAATTAGTTTTTATAGAAAGAACTTGCTTTTTATACTTATTTTATCAGAATATGGATATTTTAATAATTAACATAATTGTAATAACAGATTCAGCTGGCATGAATAGGTGTGGGTAGAATCATGACCGACCCTTAATATCCAGTTCAACTCCCTGAAGTATTCATGTGGGCACACCAAAGAGGCACATCTGGGCGTCAGGAAGTCAGTGTCTCAGGCCCCATCTGTGTGCTTCTCAAAGGGAATGGAGAGACATCAGTCAAGAGAGATTCTCATTATCACGACTCCTGTTTCATAGGTCATGCAGGCAGACCTGGATTCACACTCCAAATTCTGAACTTTATGCTACAGGATAAATAACAACTCCATGTTTATTCTATAAAACTCTAACTAGATTGAATCAACTCAAATGGTAAAGGAAAAAGAGAATACTATCTAGAAGTCAAGATGTTGACTTCTAGGTTGTAGAATGGACTCACTGCAAATAGCTCTGTGACTTTGAGAAATCATTTAATTTAATCTTTAATCTCCCTGTGCTGCTATTATATGACGCTAAACACAATGTATTATCTTTTCCCCCATAACTTTGCTGATCAGTCTCTGTGAGCAAACCTTAAAGAGAGTAGTCCCCATACCCCACTTTTTTATTCACTGTAGTTTGTTTTAACTTTTTTTAAATTTTTTAAAAAATTATTATTACATAAAGCTTTACAAAGATTAGTACATATATCTCTTTTACCCCCTGCCCTTCCCCCCTGTTTTAACTTTTAAAATAGATTTGCTTTACACATAATAAGTGGATGTTTTCAGCTGATCTTCCAGGGCCAATATGACTTCTCTGCTACTATCTGCTAACCTAAATCTAAGAGATATCCTTGAGACAAAGAGTTTCTGATTTTCCACTTGTGGTTCCAGGCATAGTTTGTTCACTCAAAATATATTCCCTTCTAATAAATGGTTAAAGCTCCCGGTCTTGCTGAAAACCAGCAGAAGTATAAAACAGTGTTGAATTTTCCTTCTCTCATAGAAAATGGGTTTAAGTGTACAAATCCTGATTACTTGATTTGTTTGCATGTTTTAGATTTTCATTGATAACATTTTTAAATTTTGAAAGGGTGCCCAGTTTAACAAATAATAAAGCAGGTGCCTTTAAAGAGCAAAAAAATCTTTGATAGTATTTACCAGTATTTGCCATGGAAAAGTTTGTTTTCTAGCAATAATATTTAAGAGTATAATTTTATTATTTCTGGAAATATATCAAACCAATGGCAGATGTTTTTTCAGTAGCAGATAATTCCTGTCAACAACTCCTATATTTTATTCCCCATTTCTTTACTATGATGACGGAAGATATGGCAACCTTTCCGGCTTTGGTTATGGCATGGTTGTATCTTAATTCTGTAGTATTTTCCATTCAGGAAATAAAAAATATAAAATGATACAATCTAAGTTTTATTTGTACAATGATCATCAGTATTTGATTTTTAAAGTATTTCCATTTATTATGGGTTATTTAGAGCTATTTATTTGTCTTGATGCTTGGCATTTTATTAGAATTCCTTTATTTTATTCCAATTGTATTGGCTAAATTTAAACATATCTAGAAATTGCAACCTTCTTTCTACTTTGTCCCTTTGCAACACTCAAAACAAAATAAATGGCTGAGAAGGAGGGAAAAAGATTTTTTTTACATGTGAAATTTAAATGACATTTTATGAGGGAGTGGGAGGAGAGGGAACAGCAAGAGGAATAAAGAATTGAAATGTATCATCAACAGTATATCTGCTGGAGAATTTTAGTCTGGTGAGAAAATAAATTACACTTTTATAAACATGTTCCAACTTTGTACATTATATAAGGCTGTGAGAAAGTAAAAGGTACTAGTATCTATTTTAAACTCTCTATTACTTAATCTTAAGATTTACAACACAAATCATCTAATTTGCTTTATATAAATTTATAACCTAGCATAGTATTTTAGAGGTTTTAATGATGAATCATTGAATCAGTGTGCCTGCTAAAAATTGATTTTCAGTAAGTTTTATCTCTTAGATTTTTAGTTTAACAAGTGACTATAGTTTTTTCATTCCTAGAAGTTTGATTAGTTTGCTTCATATAATATGGTATTTTTTTTGTCTTCATTATACGCAAATACGTTTTTCCATGCAGCCCTGGACTCCTATTAATCAAAGTAATATTAACATACTCATTATCTTTTAAATCTAGGAGGAACTAGAATTGAATATTTCTTTCTAATTAGCATTTCAGGTTTTTCTCACATATACTAATGCTGTGCCCAAATTAAATATTTAAAACAGCATAGATGAGTATGTATTTTTAATATATGGAAACTTGCATAATATACATGTGTTATAAATTCCTTTGTATACATTATAAAAAGAAACAGTAAGTATGCTTCTCACACAGTCTCAAATGTTGTTATGCCGTATCTAAAATCCAGTTGTGGTCATTGGATTATACTGGATTCAGATTATTATTAAAAAGTATGAATTGCATAAAAATTAAATCTTTTAAAAACATTTAAAAATGAAAATTACTAAAGTTTCAAAGAGATTTGTTCATTGATATTCAACAAAAACCAAATTCCTTAATACTGGCATATTTTTAAGATCCTTGTTTTAACACTAATATATTGTACCACAATCCTATATAATAAAAAAACATGTAAGTGTTTGCTATGCTCATCAGCCAATCAGGAGTGAATATGCAAATAAACCTAACAAAGATGGTGGGTTAATTTTCATGCATAGGCACTGGGCAGAGAGCAGAAGCAGGAGAGCTGGCAGCTTGGGGGGACGTGGCTCCCTCGGTCACTCCCTTGGGGAGACGTGGTTCCCTCAGTTGCCAAGCAGAGAGCAGAGCAGGAGAGCCGGAGGCTTGTGGGGCTGTGGCTCCCTTGATTGCTCCCAGTGCGAGGAGCACCAGGAATTCTGGGAATAGCAGTTCTGATGGCATCCCCAGGACCGGCAGTGAAGCCCAGAGCATGGGGAGCACCAGGAATGCTGGGAATGGTAGTTCTGGTGGCAGATGGATCTCCTAGACACTAGAGCAGTGGTTCTCAACCTTTCTAATGCCACGACCCTTTAATACAGTTCATGTTGTGGTGAACCCCAACCATAAAATTATTTTTGTTGCTACTTCATAAGTGTAATGTTGCTACTGTTATGAATTGTAATGTAAATATCTGATATGCAGGATGTATTTAGGCGACCTCTGTGAAAGGGTCGTTCAATCCCCAAAGAGGATCCCCAAAGGGTCGATTGATCCCTAAAGGGGACCACAGGTTGAGAACTGCTGCACTAGAACAAAGTGAACCTAGAGCAAGTTGCTGTTGTGGTGGGGGATGGAGGGAAACAAAGGTGAGAGACGTAAGTAAAATCAAAGTGTCTAGGAAAAATTAAAGGGAAGATATCCTAAAACTTCCAGGAAATCTCCACCAATGAAGCAAAGAAAAAATAATGCCTCTATTATTCTATGAGCAACAAACCAAACTGGGTTGGGACCTCAGACAATTTACTCATATGATTGTAAAGACAGACAGAAACTCCCAGATTGGAGAGGGTGCAGGTTGGGCTGAGGCCCCCACCCCACTCTCCCGACCCCCCCCCCCCATTCCCATGCACGAATCTTCATGCACTGGGCCCTTAGTCCTGTATAATAAAAGGCTAATATGCAAATTGATCAAACAGCAGAACAACCGGTCCCTAAGATGCCCACTGACCACTAGAGGGTAGACGATCAAAGCAGGAGTTGCCCCCTGGTGGTTAGTGCACTCCTACAGGGGGGAGCACTCTTCACCCAGAAGCCCTGAGCTGGGCTCACAGCTGGTGAGCACAGAGCCATCAGTCAGACATCCCCTGAGGGCTCCTGGACTGCAAGAGGGTGCAGGCTGGGCTGAGGTACCCCATCGAGTACACGAATTTCGTGCCCCAGGCCTCAAGTATATAAATAAAATATCCTTGCATAAGCAATTCAGTTCAGGAATTTTTTTCATATATATTTTTTTGTTCATCTCATTTTAAGAAAGTAAGAATTACTTCCTGTTTTTAATAAGATTTGCTATAAAATTCAAAGTAAAACCGTTGCTTTCCATGAAACTGGTACATGTAATTTTTTATCTGGATATGTCACTTAAAAATAAATACTTTGTAAAAATAGTTTATCTTATACCGTCTTGTGCCGCTTAAAAACAAGGGATGCATCCTGAGAAATGTGTTGTTAGGCCGTTGAGTTGTTGTGCGAACATCACAGAGCGCACTTCCACAAACCTAGAAGGGATAGCCTACCTGTGTAACTTTATGTGCATCCTTTTATACCACTGCCAGCGCAGGTTCATTTACACCAAATCAAACCAGTGAGGAATGCATTGCACTACAAAATTACGGAGGCTACGACATCACTAGGTGATTGGAATGTTTCAGCTCCATCTTCCATCATACATGTGGTCCATCAGTCTCTGAAACATCATGCTATGCGGGACTCTGTCTGTATCAGAAAACCCTGGAGTAATAGCTCATTGATGAACTTTCCTGACTTAGGGTCACTAATTCTACATTTCTGAACAAATATCTTTTCAAACACCTCAGGGATGTTGACTTTTACAACAGTGCTTTATCACCTGTTAAGTGTGTGATAGTTTCCAACTTAAGAAGTTTGTTCTATATGCCTGATTGTTGGTTTAAAGCTATTTTGTCCTATAAAAAGGGACTGGACCAGATGTACCACGTAAATGTCCATCTGTTAAAACAACAACTCTCTCCTCATTGTACATTTTTAGTTCTCTTCATAAGGACTGTCTTTTTATTTTTCAAGACCCTATAATTTCAAGGACTTTGTGTTATCCATAAAAAAGAGCTCTGAAATATTGATTGCTTGTATTTGTTGCTAATACTGATTCTTTTAAAAATATGTCACTTAAATAGTGCACTGCTGCAAACTCACTTAAAAGTTTCCATTTTATTTTAAACCCTAGTTTCTCTTGTTCACTTATGCCCTTAACCATAGAATAAAATATTATGACTCACCTCCTCTTGAATGTACGTGGATGTTCACTTTTAGTAGAATGTTCAACCAACTGTGATTTTAAAAGTATAAACTACATGCTCGTAAGGAAGTCAGTAAGAAGAGATAGCTTTCGCCTCCTATTCAAATTTCTTGAAAATAAAATTAAAAGTAGCATCTAACTTGGATTGAGATAGGACCAATCTTTGGCTGCATTGTTAAAGAAGCAACTTAATGGCAAATGTTTTAGTTTTAAGTCTCCTATGGGCAAGTCTGTTAATTCCTCATGAGAATGAAGTACCCTCAAATATACTGTGGCTTCTTACTAAAGCATTCACTACCACAGCCACATCGCTGCCTTAAGTTGCTGACTGATGCTGATCAGGAATTCCATTAAACTAAAAGGTGTTCTAAAGTGCATGGAGCATTTGTAATCACTCACTCTTCTTTCCTAACTCCCCCACTTTCCATCTTGTTTTATTTAAATTATCTTCCTTCTTGTCTCTACTTTTGCCTTCTACTCTTTCGTCTTTCTCATAGATTTTTCCTCCCATCCTTTAAGGTTCACGTCACTATTAATTCACTTTATTTTTTAAGAAGATGGCCAGAAAAAAAAGTACATAAAAAAGTATTTTTAGTTCATATTACATACAAAATTATTTGTATAACATGAAATTACTACAGGTTCTAGATACTAACAGTGCCGGTTATTTTGCGAAATGAGTGGGGAGCAAAAAAAATGTCTGAAAATTAGGTATTTGGCCAAAAGATTATCATCAGTTATATTCACATTGATAGTATTTTAAAACCTGATCACCTTGACTTTTCCACCAGATTTGCCAAAGAGATACACTTAAAAAATAACTAATTCTTCGGCCAGTATATAGTGATAGACATACTGGACTATATCATGCAGGTTCAGAAATTGAATCTAGTGCAACTCATTCATGATAGTGATGGTGCATTCAGTGTAGGCTTCCCAAGGGAAGGAACTGTTCTCACCTGATTGTACACCTGGCACCGGGCCCACTTTCTGGATGATCTCCCAAGTGTGAATTTACTCCACCCTCTACCCCCTCCTTTGCTTCCTGGAGGTGGATTGCACTGATAATTGCACAAGCTGTGTCAGTTGCACACATGATTTACATAACTGTGCTATGCTGATTTCACCCTTCCAGTCCTAATAGATGTCATGGTGCCTTCTCTATTTGCTCTGCAATAAATACTGAAGAGAGGATATGGAATTAGTATCTTCATTCCTGACTCTTAAAGCTCACACTTAAGACCCTGCCATTGGACTGTGATCAGGAGGGAAGAGCCACTGTCAGTCAGGTCAATATATAAAACAACCCATGAGATTTGCACCCAGTAGAATACTTTCTTTTTTCCAAAACCAATAATCATTTTACAGTCTACCCTATGTTCCTCATTAAAAAAATTAAAATTCAAAATGGCATATGGCAGTATATTTTAAATGGAATTTTTTTTAAATAACAGTAGTCAAACTCCTTCATATTTCAGACACTTATTTCTAGAAGGAGTTGCTGAAGATAAGCCTTTCTTCTGTGATGTGTATTCATCCGATGTGGCTCTTCACTTTGGCGCAACAACATTCATTAGATCAGGTTACTGCTGGAAACGTCCCTCCTTCCCTTTTCCTTTCTCAGGAGTTCTAAAGAAAAGGGCAAGAATCATGGCCCTGTTTCTCTCCCTTCTCAGTCTTCTGCAGACATGGCTCTCATTCCCAAGTTGGCGGTCACTGTTTACACCCTACGTGGGTGTTGGGGTGAACAGTCTGAACTTGTGGCCAGTTCACATTTCCCCTTTCACATCGCTGAGCCTGCAGGCCTGGCTTCTTTGAAACTCTAGGTCAGAAGTGGAAGGGCAGCATGCCAACTTCATTACTCACTCAGTGTCCAAAAGGGCACATCACACTGGTTTTGTGGTGGGGGATGGGGGTAAGCTAACCTCCACCCTCCTATTTCCCTACTTGATCCTTCTACGTGAGTCAAGGAAACCTGTTCATCCACAACCTGTACTATCTTGCCAGATCTTGTAAGTAAACTCCCAAGTGTTAGAAAGTCATGCAAAGGAGGTACATAAAAACCAATATCATTCATTATCAGAATATAAAATATATATGTGTATTATATACAATTTTCAATATACTTAGGAGAAGCTGTGATATAAACTCCGCTTTGCCTGACGCTATAGCCTGTGCTGTCAGTCACCGTACTCTTACTTTTCAATTTATTCATTATATAGCTGCCAGAAAGTTATTTAAAAACCCATTTTAAAACATGTGGTTCCACCCTAGCCAGTTTGGCTCAGTGAATAGAGCATCAGCCTGCAGATGGAAGGGTCCTGGGTTCGACTCTGGTCAAGGACATGCCCCTCAGTTACAGGTTCCTCCCTGGCCTGGGTCTAGGTCAGGGCATGTGCCAGAGGCAACCAATCGATGTGTTTCTCTCACATTCATGTTTCTCTCTGCCTTTCCCTCTCTCTTCTACTCTCTCTAAAAATCAATGGAAAAAATATCCTCAGGTGAGGATAAATAAATAAATAAATACATAAATAAATAAAATGCGGTTCCTCCACTTAAAATATCCTAATAGCTTTCCATCTCTCTCATGAAAAACAAAAAACAAACTGTTTATCATGGCCGGTGGAAGTTCTGCCCACCTGTCCAGTCATATACCACTCTACCCTCACTCTGCTTTCTTCGCCACCAGGTTCTCTTATTCTTTGCCAACCCTTGGGATCTTGCACTGATGATACTAGAAGTCTTTTCCTTCAGCTCTTTCCCCAGTGTTCATCATGATTGCCTCCTTATCCTTCAGATATTTGCTTTAAATGCCATCTCCTTGGAGATAGTGGCCTTCTGTAAACCATTCTCTAAGTTACTATTTTCCTGACTCCTTTTTTTTCTTTTTTTTTTTATCCTCACCAGAGGATATTTTCCATTGATGTTTTTAGAGAGAATGGAAGGAAAGGGAGAGACAGAGAGAGAAACATCCATGTAAGAAAGAGACACATCAATCAGTTGCCTCCTGCATGTGCCCTAACCAGGGCTGGGGATTGAGTCTGCAACTGAGGTATATGCCCTTGACCAAAATCAAACCTGGGACCATTCAATTCATGAGCTGATGCTCTATCCACTGAGCCAAACTGGCTAGGACTTTCTGGCCCTATCATAAGGTCTTGTAAAGCTTTCATCCCAATCTGCGGTTATCTTGTTTTCTTGTTCATGCATGTGTTGCTTGTCTCTACCCTGTCACCCCCTAACCCCCACCATTCTAATCTCCATGAGATGTGGGCCTCCTCTGTCTTATTAATGTATTCCCCAACTCCTTGAATGGTGCTTGGCACATATTCAGTAATAAAAAATTGTTGAGTAATTGAACGCAGCAAGTCTTATGGTATAATGTACTTATTCTAAAAAATTCCATAGTAGGAAAGGGAAGAAATCACTGAGCTGTTCTCATTTCTATATGGTCAGCTCATGCATATTTTCCAAGTTTGCGAATTAAAAAAATATATATAATACATTTGGGTATTTTTTGGTTGAATTTAGATGTAGCTCAGAGTGCTCTTTTCACTCACTGCTAGAAAGTAGTCATAGCACACATGGGTGATGGCCTCTTCCAGTTGAAAATTCTTGGTACCCTGTGAAGAAGCTCTAGTAATGAAGTGACATTTGTTAATTTAACACATGTTTCTTAAGTATCTTCATGCCAGGCATTTTTCTAGGTACTTGAGATATAACAATGAGGGAAAAAAGATCTTGCTCTATGGAACTTACATTATAATGAAGGGAGATAGGCAATCAACAGCAAACATAGTAAGTAAGTAAATTGTGTAATATGTTAGAAGGTGGTGAATGTTAACAGGATGAATATGAATTAGCAAAACCTTTTTTGAGGCAGCAGTATAACAATAGTGATCAAGAATATCACAATTATATAGTGGGTTCATACAATAAAACAGTCCACTAACTCAGACAAAGTATGACTTATTGGTACTAAAAACAGCACAAAGTTAAATGTCGATTACACATTTCAGTGCTCATCTTTCTTCAGATTATTTTATAATTCTGTAAGGAACTGCCAAGTACAAGCAAATATCCAAGTTTCCATTTTTTGCATTATCCTATATAATCCGATGCTGGAACGACCAGTTATCAGGGGGCAGGACTGGCGAGCAGGCAGTGCCAGGCCAGCCAAGGCATATGCCAGTGGGCATAGGGAGGGGATGGCAATCGGGGAGTGGCGACCAGCTGGCAACCAGCAGCAGAGGGGCCTTGGGGGGAGCGGTTAAGGGGATCGGCCACTCACTAGCCAGCACAATCCCCAGATGGGCCCACTGGGGTTGCCTCCCTCAGAGGGAGTCCACCAATGTTGGCGGGGGGGGGGGGGGGGG
>PVJC01000565.1:0-75499 GCA_004026665.1 Murina feae
AAAAAAAAAAAAAAAAAAAAAAAAAAAAAAAAAAGATAGAGCAAGATAGTTATGGCCCCTGCCCTCATGGAGCTTCCAGGCGAAGGATGATAAAGACACGTGAACCAACGATGAAAAACATGAGCGTGGTAATGAGGGTAAATATAGGGAAGAGGTAAGGGGAGCAGAGGAGGGACACAGCCAGAACTGGGCTGATAAGAACAGTGTCCCAAAGGCAGTGGGTTGGTGAGCAAGGGAGAGTTTGAGGAGTGAGCAAGGGCCCCGCACAGGCAGAGGACTCTGTGTCAGAGGCTCTGGGACAGTCTAATGAAGGTGGGGGGACAATGGGGATGGAGATGGCAGAGAAGAGTCGCATCTGCTATGGAAGCCCAGCCCAGACAACAAGAACGAGCTTGTACTTGTCACCCTTCAACTTGAACTTTCAGAAGCCAAGTATGTCACATGTCTTCAGCATCTAAGAAAGAAGCAGATGGTCAGCCTGTGGATGAATTCTCTTTCGAATTCACTAGAGCAGGGGTGGGGACCTTGTTTCTGCCAAGGGCTATTTGGGTAATTTTAACATCATTCGCAGGCCATACAAAATTATCAGCTTAGCAATTAGCCTGCTATATTTGGTCAAACATTTCATTAACTCACCCCTCATGCCTGGGCAGGGTCAGAACAAATGATTTCATGGGCCTTATGTGGCCCTCAGGCTGATGTTCCCTACCCTATACTAGAGGGGAGATCTGAGGAAGACTGCCGTATTTCTAAGAACCTCACCAGGGACAATAAGCCCCCATGCCCTTGATCTCTCCTCCTGCTCATGTTACAAGCAACCGTCTTTTATGTCTCAGGGCCTTTGCACATGCTGTTACCCTCGCATAGGAGGCTTTCCTCCCATCCCATGCCTGGAAAATTCCTATTCATTCTGTTCTCAGCTCAAATGCTATTTTCCTAGAGTGGCCTTAACTGAAATCAGACATTTCCCATTGTCCTCACCCTACAGTTTTCTTTCTAGCGGCCATCACAATTTCCATGACTAAACTCCACCAGGGTCTTACCCCTTTTCCATCGCACCCTCCCAAACAGCAAGTCACCCAAAGTAACACTTGCTTGGGTGTTACTTGGGTGTAATACTTGCTTTGGGTGTTACAGACATGTTAAGCAAGGTAAAGTAATGCCTTGCTTACCGTGTCTGTAGAAGTCTGGCCTTCTAATGAAGTATTCTTTAAGCTAATGTGAAATGTCTTATAAGTTGTTCTTTCTGTGCATTACTCACAATTTAGAGTCTTGTCTATTCTGTTTACCAATTAACACTCAGTCCCAAGTACAGTTCCAAGCACATACGAAGTATTTGAAAAAGGAAACGTTAGTTGGTGCAGAACAGGTGCACTGGGGCAGGAAGGAGCTGGTGAAATCCAGGCTTTCATGATGACCGAGTATGTCAACAGATCCACCTGAACGGGCTCCATGCAGAATTGGGTCCACGGGTGTGTGTTCCCAGGCACACGCGCATGGCTGCCTCATACCTTGCTCCTCTGTCACTGTCATTCGCCACAAAAGCAAAAGTAACGCAAGCCAACGTGTAATTGCAATGTCATATTAATTATATGGAAACCAAAACAAAATTACTAACTCCCACTTCCTCTGGGAGTACTCATAACGCTAATACCAATATCATGATGGAAGATTACCTTGGAAGCAATTTTTCTTTTGTGCTGCCTCCTACACAAGCGGCTGTTTCTTGCTTTTGCAATCTTGACGTAAATCATAAGCCGGAGGAAATATTCTGGTTACATGCTTTCCTTTTCGGAGTCAATCACGCACCAAATCCATTTCAGGATAGAGCAGAAGTTTTAAATCTTAACAGGAGGGGTCAGTTTCAGTTCTGTCTTCCAAAAGTCTAGGAAAAGAGCTTGCTGGGGGGGAGCGGAGGCATGAATATGTTTACTGATCCATCCTCAGGGCCAGCATTTTGCCTTGTGAGAATTTTGGAGAATGCAGAATATATCTGGGGTGTGTGTGTGTGTGTGTGTGTGTGTGTGTGTGTGTGTGTGTGATTTAACCTACATTCTTTTCCTCCTTTTTAAAAAATATTTTTATTGATTTCAGAGAGGAAGAGAGAGATAGGAACATCAGTGATGAGAGAGGATCATTGACTGGCTGTCTCCTGCACTCCCCACACCGGGGCTTGAGCCCACAAAATGGGCATGTGCTCTGACCGGGAATCGAACTGTGATCTCCTAGTTCACACATATGCATACAAGGTCTTTGGTTGACCTTGTTGGTGTTAAGTTGTATGAGTTCTTTATGTATTTTGGGTATTAACCCCTTATCTGATGTATCCTTTGAAATATCTTCTCCCATTCAGTAGGTTGTCTTTTTGTTTTGTTGATGGTTTCCTTCACTGTGCAAAATCCTTTTAGTTTGTTGTACTCCCATTTGTTTAATTTTTTCTTTTGTCTCCCTTGCTTGAGGAGGTATATCCAAAAAGATATTGCTAAGACCAAGGTCAAAGGATTTATTGTCTATGTTTTCTTCTAGGTGTTTTATGGATTCAGGTCTAACATTTAAGTCTTCAATCCGTTTTGAGTTGATTTTTGTATCTGGTGTAAGAAAGTTCTTCTTCTTTTTTTTTTTTTTTTGCACGAATCTGTCCTGTTTTGCCAACACCACTTACTGAAGAGACTGTCTTTATCCCGCTGTATATTCTTGCCTCCTCTGCCTTATATTAATTGACCATAGAAGCAAGGATTTATTTCTGGGCTGTGAGAGGTCTTTCTAATACTATATATCCTTACCCATCACTCTGCTAATTAAACCTGCAACAGCCTCCCACTGTCCTCAGGATAAATGCCAGCCCAGCAAACTATTCCTTCCGATGTGCAGCCCGCCAGCTTGATCTTTTTTTTTTTTTTTAAATCTGCACTTCAGTGTAACACATTCCCTTCTCTTGGGCCATACTGAGTTAAAGCTTTCTGAAATGCCTTTCCCTTTTCTGACCTCTTTCTGTCGCACAGGCAACACTCCGGCTGATCACACCTTCCCTTGATCTTCGCCTGGCTAATTTCTGCTGCTCCTCAGGACTGACTCCAACTCCTCCCTGAAGCTCCTCCTGCCCGCCTGTCAAACCTCGGGCCTGACGGGGTGGCATGGCTCTGCTCGGTGCTCACCAGCATTTCATGGGCCTCCTTGCGGCTGAGTCGAAGTGACCCCACTGTGTCCTCATCCAGTTCTGCTCAGTAAGTGCCCTTCAGTCATCCAAGCTCGCCTCCCCTTCCCCAGTAACCTGAGAGGCCAAGCACTTACAATGGCAGGGTCACGAGAGAGCGATTATACAGATACCTGGTTTGAAGCACCGAGCCCCAAGATGTCAGGGCTTGTTCCCTGCCACAGCCTCTCCTCTCCTGATGACCCCACGCAGTGTCCCTGCCCACGGGATATTAGCCTCTATGACAGCTTACATCACACTGCTCCCACTGCCTTCTCCACTAGACCGCCAGGTTTTTGCTGGCAAGATTCATTTTCTTTCTCTCCCTCTTGCCTACTCCCTCTATTGTCCTGGATTTAGAGTTGGCACTGAGTAAACATTTTTTAAAAACTTTGAAATGTGGGTTTCCTTTTCAGTCCCAATACAGGAGAGACTTAAATGTAGAAGAAAATAAAACTAGACATACCCAGGAAAGCAAGCAATTATAATCATCCCATGTAATGTTTCCCTAAGAGTCCATTCTTTGAAATGAATGAAAAAATTTGGGATGTCAAAAAGGAGTGAAAAGAAAGGTCAGGATCAAAGGTAAGGAGAGAAGGGCCTGCATTCTCATGGGCCACCAGACAGCTTGGGTGAGCGGCTGCAAACTTCCCTGCCGTGGGTGCATCTGAGGAAAGGGCCACTCCCTGCCTCTTAACCCACATCCCACTCCACCCTGCCTTTCCACCTGCTCCCCGCCAATCTCCGCGAGCTGCTTTTATTTCATTCACTAAACAGTTTATGAATTGAATTAAACTAAATGAGATGCAAATAAATTCCAGGCTTTCTCCCTCATTTTCAAATTACATTTTCAGTCCACTCGACCTGTTATAATCTCATAGTGATTTTCATTTAAGAGCTAAATGGATATGTGATTATTGTTACAGGAACTAACACTAGACAATTAAGTGTTGAGGTGTTGATAGATAAAGCTGTGTTCTGATTTGCATAAACACGATGCCAGCAAATCTAACCCTGGCAGAAATGCAGCTATAAGACCTGCGTGCCTAACTTCTGCTAATTACCACGAGTCCCATTATTAAGGTTGTTAATATTCAGAGTTGGGATGATAGCCATTTTGTTTTAGGCCCACATTTTATCTTTATTTGGGAAACTCAGTCAGAATGCATAGCTGAGGACTACATGAGAAGGTGCGATTACTATGTATAATTAACTTCTACCATGCCGAGTATTAAAAATCAGTCACACAGCCTTGAAATCCAGTCATGAAGGATTTAGCTAATGACCTCCCTTCAATTTTGTCTTTTTTTTAAAAAAAGAATATTTTTATTTCTTTCAGAGAGGAAGGGAGAGGGAGAGAGAGATGGAAACATCAATGATGAGAGAGAATCATTGATTGGCTGCCCCCCTGCACACCCCACCCCAGGGATTGAGCCCACAACCTGGGAATTGAACCATGACCTCCTGGCTCATAGGTCGATGCTCAACCACTGAGCCATGTCAGCCAGGCCATTTTTGTCTTTAGGAAGATACTGTGTACAGCTTGCGACTCTGCAGATACCAGCAGAGGAAGCCAATATGGGAGCCAGCTGATAACCTGACGTGGACAATTAGACTCCAACTAGACCAGTGGTTCTCAACCTGTGGGTCGGGACCCCTTTGGGGGTAGAACAACTCTTTCACAGGGGTCATCTAAATACATCCTGCATATCAGATATTTACATTATGATTCATAACAGAAGCAAAATTACAGTTATGAAGTAGCAATGAAAATAATTTTATGGTTGGGGTCGCCACAACATGAGGAACTGTATTAAAGGGTCGCGGCATTAGGAAGGTTGAGAACCACTGAACTAGAAAAGGCAAACCCTAAGATGGAACAGCCTGGCTCTGCAGGGAGGTCACCTGGGTCCGTTGGATTTCAGCCCAACAACCCGGCATAAGTGATGAGCCAAGTTCTCTGGACGGCAAGCCTTCTACTCTCAGGGGCTCTGAGCATTTGTTAAACCCTGCCCTGTTCCACTGTGTACTATTCTCCTAGTGCTTATCTCCATCTGCAGTTATTCCAGTTATTGACTCATTTACTTATTATCTGCCCTCTTACCCCTTTCTGCCCACCCCTGTAAGTGAGCTGCAGGAGGGGAGCGGTATTGTGTGGTGTGCCCTGTATCTCCAGTACATAGCACAGTGCCTGGCTCATAGTAGGCATTCAGTGAACACGTGCCGGACTTGATGAAGCCTGGGATCCTTACGATTGGCCCCTGGGGGTCAGAGACAGTCCTGAGTGCTGGATAAGGGACCAGAGCAGGCCCCGGATGACCTGGGTGCCTGGGGATCTAATGGGAAGCTGGGTGGCCTGGCAGTTGGTACGTGAAATACCCTGAAAGACGGAGCTGTGGCTGAGTCCCGGCTTTGCCATTTTCTACCCGTCGTGCCCTTTCACCTCTCAGACTCTGTGTTTTCTCACTGAAAAATGGAGATGATAATAGCTACCCTCATGAGGCTGCTGGAAAGAATATAATGTAAGTAAAGCATCTAAGGTAGTGCTTGTATCTTGAAAGTTCTCAACAAACGTTACTTGTTAATTTTTTAAAAAAAATCCTCACCCAATGATATTTTCCCATTGATTTTCAGGGAGAAAGGAAGAGAGAGGGAAAGACAGAGAGAAACATCGATGAGAGAGAAACACATCAATTGGTTGCCTCCTGCACATGCTCCTGCCAGGGCCTGGGCTAGAGAGGTACATGCGCTGGACCGGAATGTGAACCCCGGTCCCTTTAGTCTGGGGGCTGACACTCTATTCACTGAGCCAAACTGGTTCAGGCTGTTATGTGTTCATTTTTAAAAGATACAACTTGTAAGTTGCTTAGACTGGGGAGGTGAGGGTTGGTCAAAACTTCCTACTGTGTGTTGCTTGTTACTTCCCCCTGGGAAGCCTGCCCTGATTCCCAGGCTGGGGGACAGTGCCTCCTCTATCTTTTCACTGAGCCTGTGGGATGGTCCTGCATCTACATATTCCACAGGACTGTCAACTCCTTAAGTGTTTAGCAAATTTACCCAGGAGGCACTGGCACTCGTGCGTCTGCTGAACTGGCCAACCAGCAGCAGGCACTGAGGGAGAAGAAGGTGCGTGTGAAATGAGGATCCAGGCTACCTTAGCTGTAGCAGAAGGTCAGTCCCCCCCATTTTCAGTCCCAGGAAATAGTGCCAGTCCCCGAGGGATACATGGCTCCTACTGTGGGAGGGTAGGAGTGGGGTGGGTTGGGGTGGGGGGAGAAGAAGACCTGTCTTTTTTAGGGAGGAAAGGAGGAAGGGAGGCTTGGGAACGGGTACATTTCCTTTGCTTCCGAGGACGAAGTGCATCCCCTACCACTTGGTGGTGACAAGTTTGGTGGAACCACTTACCCGGAGCTTCCTGCCGAAGATGGTGACTTTGCCTTTGATCTGTTCCTTTCTTAGGCGCCACTCTATGGAGTTTAGGCCATTCTCCATGGGCAGGGAGATGTTGCAGCGGCCAATGGTGGGGGTGATGGTGCCCGCTAGGACATGGGGCTCACTGTGGAAACTGACACCCATCCCATTGGCATACATCACCCTCAGGGTCCCATTGTTACAGAGCTGGTAGCTGTTCCGCACTTGATCTGGAGAAATGCAAGTGGGGGCGGGGACAGGGAGATAAATTATCCACTCTGTCGCAAGAGAATGGAAGCCCTGTTTTTATAGGTTTCCATGGTGCTTCACAGCTGTCAGTCTAAGGCGGCCTTCAATTAGCACTTGCACCATATTCAGGTGGGTAGCAGAGATGCTACTGATCCGTGGAAAGAAAAACATTATTAATATGTGGCACTTCAGAAACAATTATGCCGGGATATTTTTCCTTTACTTGCTGAAGACTATTAATAGTGCATTTAAAGATGTCTATCGCCTACACAATTTGTGTCAATCAAATCCCTGATATTTAATATATATGTTAGCTCAAATGGACAAAACTAAACAAAAACTACTAATATATATATATATATATATATATATATATATATATTTTCTTCTTCTTCTTTTCTAATAGCTCAATTGATGTTTCTTTCTTTTCAGATTTAACTCATTGGAATTAATTATTCAAAGTGTGTGAATACATTTTTGGATACCACACACAATCATATATATATATATATATATATAATTTTCCCTTTTGCTTACCATCTAACCTGAGGTTGATGGGTTAGCCACAGATCAGATCAAATGCAAATCAAATATAGGATTCTTTTTTTTTAAAATGTATTTTATTGTTTTTTTATAGAGAGGAAGGGAGAGGGACAGAGAGTTAGAAACATCGATGAGAGAGAAACATCAATCAGCTGCCTCCAGCACACTCCCCACAGGGGGTGGGCCCGCAACCAAGGTACATGCCCTTGATTGGAATTGAACCTGGGACCTTGAGTCCGCAGGCCGACGCTCTATCCACTGAGCCAAACTGGTTAGGGCAAGTATGGAATTCTTCAAGAAAATCAAGAGACATAGCAACTGTCCTGTCCCTGGTGACTCTGCTGCTGACTCCACCACCATGCAACCTCCACTCAAGAGAACCCTAAAAACATTCAGCTGGCATGAGGCAGATTGTGCCAGTGGGCACTGATAATGGGCGCTTATCTGCACGAATGGAACTTCCTCAGGCCCATCAGAGTTCTGACCTTTTCCTTTATCAGAAAGTTCCAGGAAGGAAATGTGAGTGAGAGACCTCTTTTATAGATATGTCACTTCCTGATTATTTGGCCAAAGGAGTCCAGCTGGGCTGGCCCCTGAGACGCAGACTTTGGGGGCAGTGAGCATGCGTGTACCTGTCACTCCCGTGCCTGCAGCCGTCATGCTGGGAGACGGGATCTACATCATTAATCACTTGGCAGAACAGAAATAGAGTTGCCGAAACAGACTCTGCTACAGGATTGCAGTCCAGAAATGTCACCATTTATCTACTGAGAGGACACTTTTATCCTCTGACAACGGGCTAACCCACTGACATTCTATCTTAATTAAAAGAAAAATTAATCTGCACAGTGTCTTTTCTCACCAGCCCCTGAGTTCGTCTGGACTGTGTGTCATGTTGAACAGCAACAGTAACCAGGGGGTGGTCAGACACCTTTGAGACCCCAGTCTTGGCAAGAGATTGCTAAAGAGCTGTGATGGCAGGACAACTGATGCCACAAACAAATGCCTGGGAAAGAGAATCAGACTGGGACCCACTCACACACAAACATGGTGGGCTCAAGAGAGTAAATAGCCTTTGAGAAGGTAGCCATGTGTCCTGGGGTGGTGGGGAATGATGGAGAGAGAGGTAGGAGTAGGGACAGTACATGGCGATGACAACTGACTGATATTTTCAGATAAGCCTGTAGATGAAGGTGACCAGACGTCCTGATTTTTAACAATTTGTCCGGCGTCCTGCGGCGTTTTTAAAAAGTCCTGATTTTTGGAAAGAGACATATGTACTACTCTTTGCAATATTTTAAGTAATAATAGTAAAAAAAGAACCCCCCTGGTCAATGGTGTCCCGCTTTACCAATGCTAAAATCTGGTCACCTTACTGTAGACATTTCCAAACATTTCAGTGGTTTGGTATTGATGACCTTCTCCTGATCTGATTAAGTCGTTTTATACAAAGTTGAGCTCTTATAGAGTGTGTTTGCTGTGGATATTTCACTAAAACAGCAAGTGGAGGGGTGCTTTAGATCTCTAGAAGTCTGCTGGGCTGGATCTGGGGGTGGTTTTTGAGGGTAGGGGGCTTACCTTGCACCACTGTGTAGGAGGCCTCCACCGAAGACAGGTTGGTAATGACAGTGACATCATCGTCACGGTTGGAGTTCTCAATATCGATGGTGATGGATTTCTCCATTTCCCGGTGCAGACTGGTCACCACCCCCGTGGGGCGTGTTACATTGGTCAGGCGACCCTCATGGTCATAGCTGGAGGACAGACACACAGGTTGGAACATAGCTGTTGGGGCTGAAGGCTTTCCCAACCCTCAGAACTACACAGAGAAAGGTTCATGGGGCCAGAGGAAGAGATTGGAAGGTGGGGGTGACCAGGTGGTGCATCAGTCTGAGGCCCCTCGTCATAATCCTCAAAACCCCAGGCTGTCCTGACAAATGGTGGTGGCACTTATACCTGACTCAGCTCAGTGAAAACCTTTCACCGGTGGCAGGGTGTACTTCATTATGTTCTTCCACGTTACTGGGAACACCAGCTTCTGAGCATCTTTTGTGCTTTGTGTGTCCCACAAAGCCCCCAAATTGACCTTCCTAAAAATGATGCTTCCTTACATCACTTCCCTGCTAAGCTAACCACACTCTTCTTCCATTGTGGTTGCTCAATCAAACCTAAGCCTAGCATTTGAGACCATCCATGCCCGCCTAGGTCTTCCGCACTCATACAACCAACTCATAGAACCCACTTCTCACCTCACAGTCCTCCAGACAGTCAGCCTGGGCCAAATGACACCTCCAGGCCTGGCTGCCTGTAACCTATTCTCTGACCTTATAGTTCCAAACCAACCCTGGCACTGCTCCCAAGCTGCATTTCCAGACAGTTTCCCAGTGACTCAATTGACCTTAGTTGTTCTCAGCACCCATGTCTGCTACACCAGTGATTGAGCTCCTACCAGAAAGTTGCCTGAACTTGAACCCTCCTTTTCGATGTGTCATCTTTTCTCAAAGTGTGGAGTGCTTTGCGTTTTCTCCACCTCCTTTTAGTGGGAGCTTCATTTTCCATTTGATGGGGGCATTTCCCTACTCTGGAAGATCCATTCTATTCAGAAAGCATGGGCCCTCCTTAAGCTCCAGGAAAGGGTATAAAGATACTCTTTTCATTTCAAAGTCTAAATGTCAAAGTTTTGATGTCTCCCAGATCAGCTTTGCTACTGGAGAAGGGAAGAGAAGGGAGATGGAATATAGGAGATCATTTTGCTTAGAGGGTTTAAAAGAAGGGAAAACGACTCAACCTCTGGTGTGGGCCCCTCTAGATTAGAGGGAGACAGGGACAAAGTTAGAGATGGGAGCGTGGGCAGCAGGTGCAGGGAGGAGGGTCTGAGGGAGGACTCTTGTGCATAGAACCCTGTGGCCTATTTGATGTAACCACTTAGTACATAGAACTACACAGCACAGATGGAGGTGGTTGGCCAATGCTTCTGGAACAAAGGAACACAGATCTGGCTCCCGACTTTCAGTGAAGTGAGGAATTTTGCTTGGGGGCAAACTTGGAAGAGTCAAGCTCTGTGGATGTTGGAAGGCAGAGAGTGACCAAGTGGGGATTTCTTTCCAGGGATGAAAAGGTGGTTCAATGTCCACAAATCAATCAATGTGATATATCAACAAAGTGAAGGATACAAATCCTATGATCATTTCACTAGACTTAGAAAAGGACAAAATTCAACATCCATTTATGATTAAAACTCAACAAAGTGGGTATAGGGGAAATACACTTCAATATAATAAAGGCCATTTATGATAAGCCCACAGCCAGCATCACACTCCATAGTATAAAGTGGAAAGTTTTTCATCTAAGACCAGGGAACAAGTCAAAGGAATACCACTTTAGTCAACATAACATTGGGGAAAACCTAGGCAGAGAAATTAGGCATGAAAAAGAAATAAAGGCATCCAAATTGGAAAGGAAGAAGTAAAACTGTCACTATTTGCATGTGACATGATATTATAGAGAAGGCCCTAAAGACTTTACCAAAACACTGTTAAAATTAATAAACAAATTCATAAAGTTGCAGGATACAAAATCAATATATAAAACCAGTTGCATTTCTACATAGTAATAACCAAGTAGCAGAAAGAGGAATTAAAAAGCAATCCCATTTTCAATTGCATCAAAAGGAATAAAATACCTAGGGACAAATTGAACCAAGGAGGTAAAAAAACCTGTCACCGAAAACTATAAGAGACTGATGAAAGAAATTAAAGATACAAATAAATGGAAACATATTCTGTGCTCATGGAGTAAAAGAACGAACATTTAAAAAATGTCCATACTACCCAAAGCAATCAACAGATTCAGTGCAATCCTTATCAAAAGTCCAATTCTTTCCTATCAAATAGTCAACAAGTAAAACTCCATCAAACTAAAAAACCTCCACACAACAAAGGAAACCATCAACAAAATTAAAAGACACCTACTGAGTGGGAGAAAATGTTTGTAAATCATGTATCTTGATAGGGTATTAATACTCAAAATATATAAAGAACACATATAACTCAATAACAACCCCAAACTACTTGATTAAAAAATGAATAGGCATTTTTCACAGAAATAGAACAAACAATTCTAAAATTTGTATGGAACCACAAAAGATCCCAAATAGCCAAAGCAATCTGGAAAAAGAAGAACAAAGCTGGAGGCATCATGCTCCCTGATTTCAAATTCTATTACAAACAGTATGGTATTGGCGTAAAAGCAGACACACAGATCAATGTGGAACAGAATAGAGAGCTGAAATAAACCCATGCCAATATGATCAATTAATTAACGACAAAGCAGCCAAGACTATACAATAGGGTAAAGACAGTCTTGTCAATAAATGGTATTCAAAAAACTGAGCAACCACATGTGAAAAATGGAACTCATTCACTATTACACACTACTCACAAAAATTAAATGATTACAAACTTGAAAGTAAGATTTGAAACCATAAACGACCTAGAAGAAAATGGTCAGCTCCTTGACATTGGTTTTTGTGATATTTTTTTGGACTTGACACCAACAGCAAAGGCAACAAAAGAATAAAAATCAACAAATGGGACAATATCAAATTAAAAAAATCTTCTGCTCAGCAAAGGAAACTACTGATAAAATGAAAAGGAACCTATTAAATGGGAGAAAATATTTGCAAATCATATATCTGATAAGGTGTTAATACCTCAAATATATAAAGAACTCATATAACTCAAGTTATAACACCAACTTGCCCAGTTCAACCTATGAACCAGGAAGTCAAGGTTTGATTCCCGGTCAGGGCACATGCTCGGGTTGCAGGCTTGATCCCCAGTGGGGGTCTTGCAGGAGGAAATCAATCAATGATTCTCATCATTGAAGTTTCTATTTTTCTCTCTCTCCCTTTCTCTATGAAATAAATTTAAAAATATATATAAAAGAAAACATATGAGAATATATATGCACCACATATTCATTATGGCATTTTTACAATAGCCAAACTATGGAAACAAGCTAAGTGTCCACTGATGTCTGAATGAATGTAGAAAATGTGGTGTATATATGCAATGGAATAGTGTTCATCCATAGAAGAATGAAGTCTTGATGGATCTTGAGGCCATTATTCCAAGTGATAGAAGTCAGACAGACAAAAACAAATTACAAACACCCAAATGAGCTCATAGATACAGAGAACAGATTGGTGTTCGCCAGAGGCTGGGGTGGAGTTGGGGAGGGTGGGTGTCATGGGTGAAGGGGGTCAAAAGGTGAAAACTTCCAGTTATAAAATAAGTCATGAATGTTAATGTACAACAGGGTGACTCTAGTTAATAACACTGTATTGCACATTTGAAGGTTGCTAAGAGGGTAAATTTTGAAAATTCTCATCATATGAAAAATCTATATATATAAAAGGCTAATATGCAAAGTGTCCTCTTGGGAGTTCAACCAGAACAGGAGTTTGATTGCTTGCTATGATGTGTGCTGACCACCAGGGGGAAGCACAGAACATGGTGGGCGAGCAATGGTAGAGTTGGGGTGTGCAGATGGCAAGGGGCAAGGAGCAGGCAGAGAGGCAGGGAACTGCGCGGTGGCAGCAAGCGAGTGGTGAGGGAAGGAGGAGATGGGGAGGTGGGGAACCTGATTGGCCCTGATCACCGGCCAGGCCTGGGGACCCTACCTATGCACAAATTTTGTGCACCAGGCCTCTAATGTTTAATAATTGTATGGTGAGAGGTGTTAACTATTGTTATCATAGCTATCATTTTGCAATATATAAACACCAAATCATTATATTGCACATCTACAATGAATATAATCTTATATGTCAATTTTACCTCAATAAAAAAACAATATGACCATTCTGAGTGCTTGGGCATGGGGTACCTAGTGGATATGCAGTAACAGACGGAGTCCCAGCTCTTGCACAGCAGGGACCGGTGAGGCACTTATTCTGTGAGACCCGGGCCAGGACTGAGTTCCAACCCTTGCATTACCTGGACACCTGTGACGTGCAGGTTGCCTGGCTTCCTTATGACAGAAGTGGCAGGCATCGGAGATTACACTTTGGGGGAACAGAGGATTGGGATGGCGACCAGAATCCCAGGGGAACAGGGTGAGGAACATGTCCTCTTTAACTTTTCAAAGAAGATTCAGCTGCCTCCGGCTCTGCTTGTGTCCCCCGTACAGTGGGCCCCTTCACCCTCAGGCCTTTTTGCAACGGAGCCTACATGTGGAAGGAGCTGTGAGCTCCTGCAATGGGATCTCAAGGCCATCAAGGAAACCAGCCCAGCCTCCCTTGGTCTGTGTGGTGCTGGAGGCTGCCTTTGATTCAGTTATTCAGCGAGTATTCGCTGAGTACCTACTATGTGCTTGGCATTATGCAAAGCACTTGGGGACATTGCTAGCAATGAAATGGTTGAAAATCCCTGCCTTCAGGACCTGTGTGTGGTTGGCAGAGAAGGCTAAAATCAACCAAGTTAAAATGTAGACATGGTAGGTGGTGACAAGTGGCAAGATGCCACTGAGATGCGCTGGGTTTTTTGAGGGAAGATGAAGGCCTGGGAGGTGTTTGGGTCACTGCATAGCTTTAACCTAATTTAGCGTGAGAGCTAAAGATGGCACTTGGATGGTGCCTTTGGGGACAGAGTAACTGGGCTGTAAAGTTTGGTCAAGTTCCTGTGCCCTGAAGGATGTTAGGATGCCTCAGAAATCTGAGAAAGACAGCTTTGCCCAAAGAAAGAAGACTGAGCAAGGGACAGCGATTCTGCAATACAGCAAATTCTCAGCAGGTGGCAACAGCTTCCTGTACATTCTCCCAAGCCCACTGTCACTACCATCAGAAAGCGAACATTCCTGGATTTAGGGGTGAGCAATGATGTTTCTCTCTTGTTCCCCCTTCCCTCTGTGACAACCCCTCCCTACCGTACTAATTTCTCGGCTAGCAGCAACACCCAGACAGAAAGCCAACCCTCCGAACACATAGGGGTTGACCAGATCCTTCCCCATGCAGGAGAGCCAGATGTTTGAAAATTCCACCCCCGTCTCAGGCAGCCATGGGCAGAACGATGCCTTTGCAATTTCCTCCAGCCAGCATCCCGCCGGGCTATACCTGCAGCCGCTGGCAGTGTGATCAAGTGCCGCCTGCAAGAATGAGGGGCAGCAGCTTTTTCTGGCAAAACGCATGGCGGGACTATTAAGTGTGAGATAATTGTGAGGGGAAATATGACCGGTGCTGGCGTCCTTTAATATACCCAGCACTTTATCTGTATTGATCTGCTTCTGCTGGAGAGGAAATGCAGAGTTTATCTACCTGTCTGTGCAATCAAGTGTGTGGCCGGACCTTTTGGCAAATTACAGGAGTCCCGCCAGGATCTTGCCTTTTAGGTTCTAATTTCCGTACACACGGCAAACACGAATAATCAGCCAAGTTAATCAGCACTTGCTCTCCCAGGTGCGGCGTGTGTCCAATATCCTGACACTCCGACGACCGGCAGGCAAGAGGAAGTCCCAGCTCTTGCAGGGAGAAAGCTCAACAGTGCAAATCACTGAGGAGTCAGGGACAGCGGCCAAGGGTGCCTTAGGGCCATGGGAGACATGCACGTTAGAAAGACAATGTGACCCAGCAGTTCTAGAAGCTACGCGAGGGCCAGTTCTTCTTCATCTTCTTTTCTAAAATATCTTTTTATTGATTTCAGAGAAGAAGGGAGAGGGAGAGGGGGATAGAAACATCAATGATGGAGAGAATAATTGGTTGGCTGCCTCCTGCATGCAACCAGGGCATGTGCCCTTGACCAGAATTGAACCTGGGACCCTTCAGTACGCAGGCTGATGCTCTGTCAAACTGGCCAGGGCGAGGGCCAGCTCGGAGGCCAATGAGGGTGGGGTGAGTGCTCTCAGGACATACTTTATAAACCCACTTACTCATAGAATGTCGTCCATCCTGTTTCGTCGCTCTTGGTGGCGAGGAGGCCAGTGTTCCCATGGTAGGTCATGAGGCCAAGCTCCAGGGTCTGTGTGGCCACGACTTTGAGGCCCCCGTTGGTGCCCACCGTGAGCGTGATAATCTGGTTGTCGGGCATGAGCAGGTGGCGGGCGACACCGCTGCTGTCCCGCCGGATCTTCAGGGAGTTTCCACTGTTGTCGATCAGCTCCGTGACGTCGTTGTCCGCGCTGTAGGTGAAATTGTACAAGTGCTCCCCGGTGACCAGGCTCACCGTGTACTGGTGGATGCCCTCGGCATTGAAGACGTACAGCTCCTGCTCGCCGGGGGAGGCGGCCTCGTACTGGTTGAAAGCGTTCAGCACGGGCTTGTTCTTGCTGACCGCCCTGATCCGGATGTTCCCCAGGTCCGCGATGTAGATGGTGCCGTCGGGAGCCACGGCCAAGGAGGATGGGGCGTTCAGGATGGCGTCCGTGGCGTAGGCTTCGTCTCCCGAGTAGCAGTTGCAGTTGACGTCGTTTTTGCAGTCACAGTCCGAGGCTGCACCCGCCAGCAGGCAGATCTCCCCGTTGGTGGTCACCTGGCGCAGACGGTTGATCTTCTTCTCATCCGTCTCAGTGATGTAGAGGACGCCGGTGTGGGAGATGGCGATGGCGCTGGCCGACTCCAGAGCGGAGTGAATGGCTAGCTTGCTGAGCGAGTAGTCGATGCCGGGGACCTGGCAGTGCATGGGGCGCCCCGCGATGATGCTCACCTGGTGGTTCTCTGTGATGCGAAGGATGACGTTGTTTTCTAGGACGTACAGGGAGTTGTCCATGGGGTTGACGGCAAGGTCTGTGGGCCACTCCAGGCGGACCTGTGGGTGACACGGTGCCCGATTAAAGAAGAGCGTCTAACGTGCCCGGTGTTTACCTGTGTCAGACACTTGTGTTGTTTTTTAAAAAAATAGTTCTTATTTTAGAGAAGAAGGGACAAAGAGAGAGAGAGAGTGTGAGAGAGACAGAAACATCAATGATGAGAAAGAATCATTGACAGGTTGCCTCCTGCATGCCCCCTATTGGGGATCAAGCCTACAATCCATGCAGTGCCCTTGATCAGAATCAAACCCAGAACCCTTCAGTCCGCAGGCCCACACTCTATCCACTGACCAAACCGGATAGGGCCACTTGTGTTGGTTTTATGCAGCTGGGGGAAAAGGACTTTTTACTAACACCCTATATGGAGACCCGCCCATCATCAAACCCCTTGCCCACTGCCCATGATGATATACATGACAGAGAAGAAGAGACTGTGTAACACATATCTCTTACTGTACTGTCAGCTGTGGCTAGAGCAGGTCACTCGCTCTCCCAGGATGCTCTTCTCAGCCCCAGGTGATTGGACCAGGGTCAGAGTTGTCATACACAACTGTACTGGTCATCCACTGCCCAAGGGGGAAATGTGACCCAGCCCATATCCTGCTCACTGAGCCATGGGACTGAGGAGGCTACATTTATTTGGAGAGGACCCCTTTATCTAATTCACAGAAAGGAGCTGTGTGGTTTGGAATGTGGCCCTGACTCAAGGGCAGCCCCTGCCCAGGCTGGCCAGCAAATGACAACTTAGGTGTTTGCTTGAGAAAACGAACTTGACAGTCCTGACTGGTATGGCTCACTTGGTTGAGGCTCGTCCCATGCACCAAGAGGCTGCTGGTTTGATTTCCAGTCAGGGCACATGCCTGGGTTGCTGCCTTGATCCCCAGTTGGGGGTGTGCAGGAGGCAGCCAATAAATGCTTTTCTCTCAACCATGTTTCTCTTTCTTTCTCCCTCTCCCTTCTCTCCTTTCTCTCTCTCAAAATCAATAAAAACATTAAAAAAAAGAAAAGAAAAAATGAACTGGACAAAACACATTTCTTCTCTGCAGAATTTGAAATGAAAATCTCAGTAGAAAGTTGTCAGTTTGTTGTCGACTTTGAGCTGAAATTAATGAGGCTGACTGAGGGTTGAAAAGGCCCCTGTAGGAAGGGTCAACATCTATCTACACCAGGTTGTTAGTCCAGTTTCCTAGGCTGTCCAGCTGCGGGAGCCTGTGTTCTCTGCCACAGCAAGAGCCCGGACTAAAGAATATCACTTGGGGGCATCGTGGAGAGGGCTCTGCTCCAGCTCTGACTGCACAAAATAAAGGTTTATGTAGTGAGGATGCAATCATTTCAGATTAACAGGGAAGTTCTGATGGACGTATAACACTGCATGGGACATTCTCAAACCTGCAATAATGATGGAGAAGAGAGGCAATTACACAGGAATCGTACCCTGTAATCTGCCACGGCTGCAGTAGGCACCAGCTCCACTTTTCTGAGCAGAGTTTCTCTCTCTCTATCTCCCTCCCTCCCCCTCTCTCCCTCTCTCATCTTATCTGACATTTCCCAGTCTGTCTTGCTGCCTAGCTCACCTCAAGTCTTTTGCAAACACACCTGTGATTTCTATCTATATTTCCCCTTTCCCACTCCACTCAAGACAGGATGCTGGTGAGAACTTTAGGCCGAGAACCAGGTGTGGCTTAGTTAGTGATAAGAAATAGAGAGTCCTACCTGGGCCACGTCCATGCTGGAGTCACAGCTCAGTGGCCGGACAGCAGTGAGGTCATTGGAGCCCAGCAGGGTGGAGATGATTCCATTCTGGTCAACCTTCCGGATCATGGTGGCATCGACGAAGTACATGAGGCCATTCTTGTCCACTGCAATACCTGAACAAGACAAATGGGGGGAGTACGTCTCTCGGCAAGGAGCAGGGTTGTGGGGTGAAGGTGGGGATGCCCTACTGGGCCTTCTCTTTTGGGACCTTACTGAGAGGTTATCACACTCAGAGCAATGGTTCTCAGCCTTCTAAGGTGACCCCCTTTCTCATGAGCACTGTGTGGAGATCTGCATAATTCCTCGGGTGCTGGCTGTATCATCACTGAACTGCAGAACAAACCTTGGGCTGCAAATGAACCAAGGCTGCAAATGAATGGATGGGGAAATAACGTTGCATCTGTTCTTTTTTGGAAAGCAGTTATTTCCCAAGTTCCTTGCCTGAAAAATTATTGGTGGTAAATTACTTGACTACCCTTCACGACTGATTGCAATACTGAAGTTGAGAAATAATGATTCTTGTAGTCACACACTCCCCATTCAGAGTATACCCTCCAGGAAGCATTCCCCATGAAGCTCTGACTTCACCTAGCACATCAGCACCTTGGGGGAATGCAGGTCCCAGGACCACCCTGTGTCTGTAAGTCACAGAGGCTTCTATTTCTTTTGTATCTTTATTCTAATGCCCACACCCAATGCTTCTTACCAGCTGCTTTCAGGGTAGCTAAAAATGGTGACAAGAATTGGACCTTCGAATGATTGTCCTTAACCTTAAATATCTATTCTTTTTCAAATAGAGATCCATTGGTTCCAAGAACCCCTCCCACCAAGCCCAGGCCCTTGGAAATTATGCCCATTCTTGCTGGGCATTTGTAAAATGTCAGGCGCTGTGCTTTAGACTTTATGTGCACTATTGTCTAACAGGAACATCTGGGAGAGGTTGGAGGCCACCCACTGGGCTCTGTGCTGTCTCCAGCCCACACAGCTAGACCTCTGGCTGCAGTCAGAAATCTCCAGGAGCAACCACTTTCCACTTGTAGCATATGTGGGTGGTGAAGTTTACTTCAAATAAAATAAATACACTTTAAAAAAGACACTCCCCCACACACCAAAGCAATGGGTCAGAGTTAAGCCATTCTAGGGAAAGCTGTGCTTTGGAGTGCCTGGGCTCGGCTGAGCTCCAGTAAAGAGAAAGCCACGCTCATGGCCAGCTCTCTCTCTGGAGTGGACTTCCTTCCTTTGCAGGCGTTACCTCTAGGGCTCATGAGGGTTGCATCCACAGCCTTCCCTCCATCCCCGCAGCGGGCCTCATCAAAGGGCAAGCATTGTTCTCCAGTCCCTGCCACGACCTCTGAGTTCCCGGCCAGGTCTTTAGCTCCGCTCAGGGACTTGACTCGGGAGATGCGCCGACTGTTGGTGTCTGACACGTAGAGAGAGCCTGACACGGGGTCTACTGCCAAGTAGTACTTGTGTGCTGGGTTGTTGCTTTAGTGGAAAAAACACAGAGAGAAAGGGGAAGGGGGTGATGCAGCTGGCCTGCTCAACCGAAGAAACGACAAAAATCCTAGCATGACTGTAACCATTGCCAATGTCTTTCCACTTTAGTGAACTGGAAAGAATCTACCATATTAACTTAGTGCTCTAACACACCATGTTTTTTAGCTACTCCTAATTGGGCTTAACTTGCTCCCGCATCAGAGAATCCATCACTTCCCATCATGCTAGAGTACCATTGCTTCATGTAGCCAATGCAGAAGACTCCACTCTGGCCCTGCCTCTGTGTGTGTGTTTTGTGTGTCAGTCTCTTTGATCCCTCCATGGATTTAATATGTTTTCAGGGAGATATAGGGACACTTCCCTGGGAAAATGTTCTCTTTTTAATCCATGTCTCCCCAGTGCCTCCGAGGTACTGGATCATTCATCCCGCAGCCTCTGGGAGTCTTCCTGGTTTTGTAATGGGAAGGCTCCTCAGCCCTCAGCCTCAGATCTTCTCTACCAGTCCTCAGTGTGGACACGAATCAAGTCCGTGTGAAGGAGTGCAATGTCCTGCGGATACCACATCCAGAATCTGAATTACTGGGGTTGGAGATCCAGTTTTTAAATCATGGGTAATAATGAGGTCACAGGTATGAATAAAGATGGGCCAGGGCCTAAGCCTCCTCAGGAGATAAATACCTTAGGTGGGTGAAATGTCTTAGAAAGACATCAAGCCTCAGAGACCTAGACCTCTTTCTCTGATCTCCTATGTGTTACTGACCAGGACAGAGTAAGATTTGTAGATTTGGTTCAGGAAGGAGTCACAGAGAACTCCAATTCAACTCTGACCTGGCTGGTGACCTTAGGTAAGTCTTCTGGCTCTGTTGGGTCCTAGATTCCTTGTCATGAAGAAATCAAATCAGACCATTCTCATATTCCTTTTGGCTCAAACCCTACAGCTTCTTCCCTTTGCACTGTCTGTTGTTGCTGGTTGGAGGTTAAGACCAGAATGGGTACGCATGCCCCGCTCAGGCTGGTTACTGAAATCACTGCCTCCAGATGCAAGTAGTGAACGCTTCTTGGCCCTAGTGTGATAGATGAGGTCTTGGTGCCATATGTCTAAAATGAACACAGGATTTTTTTAAAAAAAAGTTATTTTCAACTGCAATTTGGCATTATGGGAGGGGAGAAGCTGGGAGAGGTGAAGGGTGGGCCAGTGTGGTGACAGTGTTGGATGCATGCCTGTAGATATCAGTTAGTAAATGACTAATTAAAACACCCCCGTTTGGGTTCTTCCCTGCTTTAAGGAAGAAAAGAAGAAGGAAGTTATTTTTAGGAACAATCTGTGAAGCGAGACAATCTTTAATTCCAGCTTCTCCTCAGGTTGCTATGAAGACACATAATTGAACTAGAAGTCAAGGTCTTTCTAAAATTCCAGTCTAGATAACTAGTGTGGAAGGGAATGCTACCCGGATCCCTTCCTTTTCCTTCCTTTCCTTCCTTTTTTTGGGCTATGAAGTCTTTAGAGAATATCCATATATACAAAACAAATGAGGGCAGAAAGGGAGATATTTGTGCCATTTTTAATTAGATGCTGTACTTTGTTACTGAGTGGATAGTAGCTGGTGTGGCCAGCAGAAGGATCAGGGCTTTGCACATCTGTGCCTATCTGTGAGCAAGATTAATTAATTCTGGACTTTCTAGGGAGCCTGACTTAGGAGGCTTTTCAACATCTCTGGCAGAGAGCAGACAGTTGAGGGTGTGGGGCCATTCTTGCTGGAACCCCATTCTTCCCCACGGCCTCTTGCTCATTCCCACCACGATTCTTACGGGAAAGCTCGGCTAGATGCACAGGCATCCTTCCACTTCTGTGGCTAAGGCGAAGGGCCAGTGTGGTGAGTTTGAAGGGGGGTGCCCCTCCAGGGTGTTGCTGCTGCTTTTATTATTTGATCCATTGGGGTGCTATGACCAGCCAATTTGGGGGTGCCTGAGAAGAAGGCAGAGGACTCCTCCTATGCAGTGCAGCTTTCCCACTGACTGGAATGATTGCAGGTATCTGGACTCCTCCCTTTGGCTAATTCTGACCTAACTTCACATTTCATTTTAAGGCATGAGGGAGAGGCATGTCTCTCGAGTATTAAAATACATTTCCCTTGAGTATTAAGAAGTTTTGCTTTTTCTATTCCCCCAAGTAAAAGTGAGATCATTTTTTCTTCCAGAAAGCTCATGCTACATCCATTTCAGTGTGCCCTGGGGCAAACTGGACTTGTCCTAACTTTGTAAGGGGAAGCTCCCCAGAACCGTAGGCACACATGTGTGTTGGTACCAGTATGATTTTTAAATGCTAACCTTGGAGCGATTGAATGACAAAGGCTATTGAGACAAAAAGTACTTGGTCTATACCCTTCATACTACTTAAAAAGTGGCTGAACTCCATCAAAATCCCCAGTGCATCCCACTGTTGGATTCATTCTGACCAGCAGATTGGCAATTAACTTGTGTTTTTTTTTTAAATGACCATATATCCAGGGGGGAAAATCATTAATGAGTTGAAAATGAGTTTTTGACCCGTTTCCAGTTCATTAAAGCTTTTGTGAACCCAGTCCAGCATTTACAAAAGCCAGAAGTTTGCCTCAACTGTTTAGCCCAATTACGGACTGCACTGAGCAGTTGGGATAAAAGTTCGCTGAGGGTTCATTATCTTGCTTTTGCATCTCCCAGAAATTCTAATTACTGTCAGCTTATTTGGTTGCTTTTTGACTGCATTTCATAATTGCCAAAGCTTATCATATCTACAACACACAATCAGCACATAAAAAAGTGACTATATTTGGTACACAAAAATATACAACATTACATAAGAAGCACAAAACAGAAAGCAAAGATGAGGAAGCAAACGAACCATATCAAATTATACAGGAAAGAGTTTTTTTTGTCTTACCTATGTTTAAACTCTTTATTTCTTTATAGAAAGAAAACAGAAGGAAAAAGAACAAACAGTTAGCTGAAGAACTGATGATAAAACAAACATCACATTTTTGTTTACTTATTTATTTCTTTATATAAAGGGACCAAAAATAGGCCGTCTTTTTCTACCCCCCTTCTAGCTGACATCTCCTGGCTCCATTTCCTGGGAAGCTCCCTGATTTGGAATTCTTCCTGGCTATTGCGAAATGTAGTCAAGAGGCTTGGATGCCTGGACCAGCAACGTGGCTGTCACACAGGTGGCAATGGGTAAGACAGGTCTTTTGGCCAATGGAGGGATGACAAGCAGGTGACCTCTTGCATGCCAACACGTGCTGATGAGTGATGGCTGTGGAGGGGGCAGGAGCAGGAAGATTCTGAAGCCAAATTCAAGCTCAGCTATAAAGAGCCCTGTGACTCATCTGTAACATCTGCCCCAGGTGTGGGGGGATCCAGATGCCACCTGGGCCACCTGCTTGCCATTGGTGCATTACAGGGTAGAGTCAGTAGAAAGTACCTCCCTACACCCAATTGTAGTTTGGCAAACACTGTCAAACCCTGAGAATCACAACCATTTCCTGTGCCTGCTCCCTGCCACCTTCCCTCTCCCCACCCAGCGTTCTTTTTAAATGAAATTCATAGGTAATCAGATCCTATTGTTATCGGAGCCAAAGACCTTTCCTTTTTGGAAAACTAGTAAAAGTTTTGCTGTTTGTTTTTTTTCTCTTAATAACAAAAAGACATGGCAAGTTCAACAGGAATGTGGCTGGAAGTTAACCGCATTAGAGAGAAAAAAAGAGACATGCTAAGGAAAGAGAACTGCTCCCCATTCCTGAGGCCTCCAGGCTAAGGCAGAAGGAGCCTACCCCCATTTTGCTTGGGACTGAGGGAGGAGACTTCAGGGAAAGAACAAAGAGGGTTTGAGGCCTGACTCCTGCTCAGGTGCTGCTCAGGCCTCTGCTGGGGGCCATCATTAGTGGTGGGTTTGCACAGGGATTACATTTTTATATTTTATTCCAACGTGTTAGTTTTGGCAAAAAAATAAAAAAGTTAATTAAATGATGCTGATAACTCCTGAGCTCTGACTGACATGGTGCAATTTGAGATTCATTCTGCAAAGCCTGGTGCAGCGGGGCGGCAGCCGGGAGTCTGTGTGTCTGTTTTATATTGCTTAATGAAAGTGAAATGTTATCTGCCACCAGCCGTAGTCATATTTGGCTCTTAATTATTGCAATATCAATTCTACTTTTTTTTTTTTGAGTCAAGATTTTGTAAAAAGACTGGATGGGATTTGGGTCTGCAGACCTGACCTACTTATTGCCTAAGAACATCTGCTTTAAGTTGATTAAGATAGTATCTACGTTGGAGGAAGGAGAAGGGCAGGGGTGGGGGACCAAGTCACTGAGAGTACAGAGTCTGAATGATCACATGGACATGAGCTCTGGTGAAAGGCTGAGGTCATTCTATTCTAGTCTAGGGCCATCAGCAGAGTAGGTGCTTAGCAAGAAACCAAAATAACAGCATCATTGGGTCTATGTATCCCTATTTTCAAAGCCCAAGCTTTGTGTCCGTGGCCTCAATTACACCAAGATTTTAGGCTTATGCTTTGAGGAAAAAGTGGTATCTCAGGTTTAAGAACGGAGGTATATTAGCTCTTCACATGGTGGAGTCTCAGTGACTCCCCTGCGGACCTTCAGGGTCTCTCCGAGTGTTCTCAGCTTGCTTTGGAGAGCGCTCATCAGGCTGTCTTGTGATTTATGTGTGTGTCTTTGTTGTGAACTGAAGAAGTAAATACGGACATGACTTATTCCCATGCTGCTGAGTTTTAGGAAAAAGTCCTGGTGAGAGGTAGACTGGGCAAATGGGCTCTTGAGTGATGGAGAGTGGGAATGAGGCTGGATAGACCCTGCCTTGGATTGGTTCCAACCCCTCATATTCTATCCAGAATCACAAGCTGCAATCAGCATTGTCTCTTTTTTTTTCTTTTCATAAAAAAATTTACCTTTATTGTTGAAAGTATTACAGATGTCCCCTTTGTTGGTTTGTTTTCTCATTGACCCCGCCCCCTATCCTGCACCCACCCCTCCCAGGCCTTCACTGCTCTATTGTCTGTGTCAGTGGGCTATGCAGCTGTTGTCTCTTTCTATTCCAACTCCTTCTGTGCCACAGAAGGGGGTGGAGCTGGAAGGGCCACATTTTTGTTTGTTGGTTTGTTTTAGTCATAACTAAACAAAAGTAAGTTGGGACACACTTAATTCACTTTTAGGGGGATGTGCTTATGTGGTTGCTAGGTCCTCTTTGCACTGTCTTGTTAGGTTATTGCTAGACACTCTGGTTAGGAAGGACTTTTAGGAATGTCCTTGCCCTGTTGAGCTGATTCATCTCCTACCATGAAGGGAAGTGCAATGCCCAGGGTAGAAGTCACACTGCACTATTACCAGGACAGCAGTGACAAACTGGCTGATGAGTGTCGGTCCAAAGAATATTTAGATAATTCACTGTACATGAAAACCTGAAATGTTCAGAAATACTATGAAAGAAGCTTGATGAAGTTTTCCCAACACTGACAATTCTAACAATTCTCACAACTTTGCCCATAACCAATTGTGAACATCAAAGAAAAATTTCTAATTTATCAGCAATCTGAAGCAACTTTCGACAAGCTATACCGAAGGCAAGACTGAATCTCTCTCTACTCTTCTTAACTAATAAAAGCATAATATTGAAATTAACCATTTCTCCGGGATGGGGTAAGCCACGCCCACCAGCCAATCAGAGCGGCTGTATGCAAATTAGCCCAGCCAAGATGGTGGCAGGTGGACACAGGGAGCCTCCCTGTGTCCGCTGCTGCCACCATCTGTTGCCTTCCTGCAGGCCACACGAGAGGGGCGGGTGGGGCGGCGGAGGAGTGAGCCGTGATCGATTTCAGGCGGCAGGGCCGGGAGCCTGGGAACTGGGGGGCCTGGCCACCCAGACCCACCCGGGAATCCCAGCCACTGCCCTGGGGGGCCCTTGATCAGCAGGGCTGTGGACCTGGGAATGGGGGTGGGGTGTGGCCAGAGAGACCCACCCAGGAATTCCAGCCCCTGCTCTGGCTGGCCCTGGACCAGCAGGGCTGCAGACCTGGGAACCAGGGGGTGTGTCTACCTGGACCCACCCGGGAATCCCAGCAGGTGCTCTGGCTGACCCTGGACCAGCAGGGCTATGGACCTGGTAACCAGGGGGTGTGGCCACCCAGACCCACCCAGGAATTCCAGCTGCTGTCCTGGCCAGCCCTGGACCAGCAGGGCTGAGGACCTGGGAACCAGGGGGCGTGGCCAGACAGACCCACCCAGGAATCCCCAGCTGCTGCCCTGGCCTGTGCTGGACTGGGGCCATGGCTGCCAAGGAAGGGATGAGGGGTCTCGAGCCGTTGAGGACTCTGCAGGCATTGCCCAGCAGCGCCTGCTTGCCCATCTCCGTAGTGTGGAGCAGACAGGTCTGGCAGAGAGCAGAGAACTAGGTACAGTGGGTCCAAGCCATCAGTAGCACTTCTCCTGAGTGCTCACAAATTGGATAAAGTCCAGGTCCGGCTGAGGGACCTCCCCGCTTGCCCTCCCCCTCCCCCACCTATACCCTCATCCCAATTTACCCGTGCACGAATTTCGTGTACCAGGCTCCTAGTTTTATAGATAATGATGTTACAAAGTCATTGTCATATTAAAAGACAATCAAAGAGGATGCCGTCAAAAAGTGTAGGAAAACAAGTATCCTGGATGTGTAAGAGTAGTTAAATAAGAAAATTTAGGTTATTTTCTAGATTTTGTGATGTTTGGAGTAATTGTCAGCTTTTCAAAATCTGTAGTTGCTTTGGTTTCTTTTCTTATCGTAAATAATTTCAGTTTCATTCTGAAATTGCACAAAACCTAGATCTGTCTTTAGTAAAAGAGCTTTGAAAACAGAGCCAAGAACTGCCCAAAGTTTTATGGTGATATTGTTGTTACTGCTATTCTGGGTGCTGTGTTATATTTGTTCTCCTGACCTCCGTATTTATACCCTGACTACACAGGAAAGTGTCTACTCTCTAACCAGAACCATCTTCAACCATCTTCCTCCTGAACAGCCTGTGTTGGCATCAAGAAGAGTCTGTCCTGGTTGGAACTCTCAAGCAAAGCTTACCTTTGCCTGGTGAGGCTTATTCCAATTTCTTCTGCCCTTGCCTTCCTTCCTAGGCTTCCTCTTTCTCACATCTCTTCCCTAACACTGACACCTCTGAGCCGGACATTCCCTCCTGAAGAGCTTCCCCAATGCAATGATGCCATTGAGTCATCCCAACAGCACCATCAGAATCTCAGCATGGGAAGTGTTTTAGTTGGGAAAAAAACATATTAAACTAGAGGCCCAGTGCACAAAATTTGTGCACAAGGGAGGGTGGGGGGTCCCTCAGCCCAGTCTGTCCCCTCTCACAGTCTGAGACCCCTCAGTGGATGTCCCGCTGATGGCCACAATCTGGCAGGTGTTGTGTGTGTGTGTGTGTGTGTGTGTCTGCTGGGGGCCTGCTCCCAGCTGCACTGTGGAGGCTCAGAGCAGGCACCCCATGTGTGTGTTTGTGTGTGTGTGTGTGTCTGCTGGGGGCATGCCCCCAGCCATACCATGGAGGCTTGGAGCAGGCACCTCTCTGTGTTGATCTCTCAGGCTTCTGTCCTCGCCTGCATGTTGTTCTCTCCCTTGAGCTGTGGCCAGGGCTGGGTGCTGCCTGCTGGCCATACTTGCCTACTCATGGATTGCTTGCAGTGACCCAGGAGCAGGGCCTGCTGCGGGCTGCCCATCGGCCGGCCGCTCATTCTCTCCTGCTCTTGATCACCGTGGCAACTGGAAGCGGGCTCCCGAACTGGAAGCAGGCCCCCAAATGCATGGCAGCCCGCAGGGCTCTCCAGCTCCTGAACGCAGGCTGCCCGCTAGCCACCTGCATGTTTGCTCTCCTGCTTCTGATCGCTGTAGTGGCCAGCAGGCCCTGCTGTAGGCTGCCTGCTGGCAGTGCTTGCCTACTCCAGGGCAGTGTGACCTGCTCACGGGTTGCTGAGGTAATGCCTGCTCGGCTTGTGTTGCCAGGATGACGCCACCAGCGTCCTGCCCCACTGCTATGTGTGCCGCCATCTTTGTCCCAGGGTGACAGTTAATTTGCATATTATTCTTTTATTAGACAGGATATCATAATTTTATATTTGGGAAATTAAAAATAATAGACTTTCAAATAATATGGAAAGTGCAAGAATCTTATGTTTGCCAAAGGGGCCACAGTAAGAAAAGCAGCAAGACACTGTCCCATCCCTTATCAGTTCCTGCCTTATATTGGGGTCCAATTCCTAAGATAGTCTCAAACTTGGGGGGAAGGAAAGATTTGTCTAGGGTAGAAATTCACTCTACAATGGTAGTGACTGACATTTATTCTACTCCACAGGGCTCAGGTTTTCTAGGGATCACCTGGAGAGGGTGATAGTTATAAGAAGAGAAATGGGCTACAACAGGTCATGTCAGGCTTTTGGGGGAGGTGAGTGTTGAAAATGTCTCCAATGCTGGTGGCACTGAAGAAAGCTTTTTCCAACATTGGTTGTTTTCCAGGTGTATTTTCCATAGGCAAAGGAAGGGAGAAGAACAGTGAGAGCACCATGGGAACATCTAAATAAAATTCTGATTCAGAGGCGTGGCTCTGAGGTGGGTGAGCGAGAGAGGAATGGGCACTGGCTCCTGAAATGGAATCATTGGGCTGCCAGCTCAGAGGAGAAAAGACATAAGCAAGACAAGTCTCTCCCTCCCTCCTCTCTCCCTTTGATGGTTACTGTTTTGAAGAGTGGGGATTGACAGCCCTTTGTTTTCAGGTATGTAATGGGAAGAAAAGAAGAATCAAACCAGTGTTCTTGTAAAAGCTTAACTTCTAATCATCTCTGGATACCTGGCTGATGAAAGCAAGAACACATCCAAAGACGGTTAAAAAGGAAAAAAACAAAGCAAAACAACAAAAACCATATGGCTGTTGAGGGAAATTGGTAGTTCCATGCCCTCCAGCCATGTCATTGTCACCACATGGGTGTGGCATGGCTCTGAGTGGGCCCTTGGCTGGTACCACTGATACTGTGGCTTCTACAACTCCAGAGAGACGTGGATCCAAGGACAAATTCTAACCAGGGGGAGGATACTGGTTTGTGTCCGCTTGAACTCAAGCCACAGGTCTTGAGCTGCTGGTGTGGATCAGACACTACTCTCGGCATCAAGGGACAAAGATACCCAAGCTGCCTTCTCCACAGAAACTCACACATTAGGTCCCTAAGACTTACAAAGAAATACCCCCAAAACAAGGCAGTAAACATTGTCAACTTTTGTAGAAAATTAGATTAGACGAGATTGAGAATTATTTCCACTAAGGAGATCAGGCTTCAGGAAAGAAGGAGCCTTCAAACAGAGGCTTAAAGATGGTCTCCACTAGGCAGAGAAGGTATTGTAAGTAGGCTAGAGGGCAGGAGTCAAGGTTGGGAGGTGGGAATGCAGCTGGCAGGTGCTGAGTCAGCACTGAGCAGGAAGAGCAGTGACAAGGAAGAGGTGGAGGGCTACAAATGCCAGTGAGAAGTGTGACCCTCATGAGAATGCTACCTTCAGCCCCCTGCCTCCTTTCCTGGGTCTTCATGGCCCACAGGAGGCCTGAGAAGAAGAAGGCTCTCCTGGGACAGAAGAGGAAATAAACATGTTGGGAAGGGGACTTCCTCAGGGAGCTCTAGGAAAAGTGGTTTGTCTGGCTGTCAACTAGGCAGGTTGAGTTTATCCAGCCTCTTCTATTTTGCCTCCTCCTTCCTCCCGTTGTTCATCTTTTTGGTTATTACACCCTCTTATTCACATGAACTCCCCTTTGTCCTTCTGTGGTGGTTGGTTGCTGGCTCTTCTAGAACACAGCTTGAATTGTCTCACTTGCCTGGGTGCCCATCTCAGCCTGGAATGGCAGCTCTTTGAGCTTTGGTTTCATCCCTGTCTGGCCCTCAGAGCCCCGCACAGGCATGGCTCACCTTCACACTCAGGAAATGTCCACTGGACCACAGAGATTGCAACCTGCTAGGTGTGGAGCTGCGGTTTTCTCTTTTCTTTTTACCTCTCCAAGGGCCTGGCACAGTCTCAGCTCCCAAGAATACTGAGCAGCACTTGCTGGTGCTGAGGTCACTGATCTCTTTCCCAGAAGGGGCCTCAAAAATATTAAAATGCAAGAGCAACCTGTGACTTCATCTAAGTCCCGCACCTGGGAGCTGAGGCTGCTACAGAAGGGACCACCATCCCGTTAATTACTCAGGTCAAAATCCTAGGCATCACCCTTGGTTTCTCAGTTTCTTCTCTCTCTCTCTCTCTCTCTCTCTCTCTCTCTCTCTCTCTCTCTCTCTCTCTCTCTCTCCTCCCATTCCTTATATCCAATCAATCAATAATTCTGATCAGATTTATCTTGAAAATATATCCCAGTAGAATAATTCCCCATCTCCCTTGCTACTGCCTAGTCCATATCACCATCACCCAAGACCTGGACAACTGCTACAGCCTCCACTCTTGCAGACCATTCTCCACACAGTAGCCAGAATCATCTCTAAAAAATGCAAATCAGATCACATCAACTTCATCCACTTTCTACTTCCACCTCCAACAGTTGTCCATTGCGATAAGAATATGATCCATTCTCGTCAACATGATAATGAGACCCTGAAGTATCAGTCCCCTCCTTACCTCTCTGACCCTCCCTCTGAAACACTCTCTCCTGAGCTCACCACCCTCCTGCCATATTGGACTTTATTCGTCCCTTAAATAAATCAGGTTACCTGCTGATATGAGGGCTTCTGTGCAACTTCTCTCTGCCTGGAACCCTTTTCCCCACATCTTCCCATGGTTGACCTCATCATTCAAGACCCAGATCAAATGTCACCTGGTCTGAGAGGATTTTCTGACCACTTTACCTCATCCCTCCTCCATCTACTTCCTCCTCCCTCCTCCATTCCCACCTTAATCAACATCCCTTAGCCTGTTAGGTTTTCATAAAGTAGTTAATGCAACTTGAAGTTATTTTTTAATTGTCCACATGATTTGAAGTTCCATATCAGATCACAAACACAACTAGGACTTTGTTGGTTTCTATTCCCCGCTCCTGCTCTCTCCAGCCAGCCAGTCCCAGGCACAGTATGCACTCCCCAAGTAACTGCTGAATACATTTATAGACTTCATCTCTCTCTACTTGCACATTCCTCTCAAGGTTCAATGGCCTAGAACCAACATCCCTGGGAAGAGAGTTTCTAAGAAACTCTGTTCAGCACAGGGGATTCTGGGCTTTAGACTTAGCAGCAGGCACTGAATCTACCAGGGAAGGGGGCAAGAGCTGCCTAGCACGGCCTATTCTAAGTCATCCTAAGTCACGTCCTAGTGAAAGTGGGAAGATGCAGAGCTGCTCAACATAAACGTGTGAACCAGTAAATAATTATCGGTGGTTCTTAGATGGTGACAGGTACTGGAATCTCCTGCTGAGCTTGTCAAGGATAAAGGATGCCTTGGCCTCCTGTAGACCCAATGAATCAGTCCTCTGGGGATGGCCTCCAGGAATCTGTATTTTTAACAAGTGCCCCTTTAGAAACCACAGAAATGGACCAACAGCTTTGAGCAACTCTTTCACTGTCTGGTATGTATTAGATTCAGGCCTGAGGGTTTGATAACACATAGCTACCCGGGTCCCAACCCAAACACCAGGACTGACATCACTTTTCTTGTTTGTAACTCAGGTATTGACAACTGTGTGAAATGCGTGTGTGGTGTTTTACAGCTACACAAAGCCTTTCCCCAAATCCTCACTCGAGTCTGGTCCTAGGTTTCAAACCTCAGCCCATCACAGGGAATGTCTATTCTCTGGAGAAGCCCAAATGCAGCCACTGATTACCCATGGAGCCATGCGGCCATGGCAGCCATAGAACAAAGGAAGGCATCTGTGTGGCCGCTTACCGTAACTCCAAGATGCTGGTCACATTGCGGGAGGGATAGATGCGCCGGATGTAATTGAAGTCACCAACGAAGAGGCTCCCATCGACACCCACAGCCAGAGCCACCGGGGCCAGCAGCTTGTTGCCTTCGGCAAGGCCGTTGCAGCTGGGGCAGGAGATGCTGCGGCGGCGGCCATTGCCCATGATGCTAGTGATGATGGCAGGCTGCTGCGTCAGGAACTGGTTCTCCCCGGTGCCCTTGTGTAGGATGCCTGTGGACGGTACAGAGGGTGGTCGTGCAGCCCTTAGGGCGACACTGCTATCTGCCTGCTGAGGGGACGGGAAATGAAGTGGGGAAGAGAAACCTTACAAAATGTCAATCTGATGTCTTCTCTTTGCTAAGATGGGATGGGTAGACCCCCAGGCTATGGGATTGGATGGGATAACATTTGTAGAGGCAACTGAATAATTGTGAGGTACATGAAGGCGGAAGATCTGGGAAAACCAGCCCAACATTCTTTGACATTTAAAAAGAGGAGGTGGGGTTACTGGCGAGTATTTGGGTGTTTGATGAAACTGACCAAGGGAAGGGGAGAGACTACCAATGAAATGGAGAGAAGGGTCCAGGAGAGATGAGGCCGTGTTTGAGGAAGGGAATGTGCTCACATACCACTCTTAACATTGAGGATGTGGTGCTTGTCTAGGGACCAGCCGCCGAGGTTGGATGGGTCCAGCTCAAAGCCCTGCAGGAGGGCAGTCCTCTTCTCCCACAGGATGAGGCTGGGGCAGGTCTCATACTCAAACCCCACCGACACTGAAAGACAAGAAGGAAGGGTCGGCGGTGACCGGAGAGCTGACTGATGACAGGAGAGCACTCCTCAGACCCGGGGAACACGCGTTCACCCCAAGACCCAGCCCGCTCCCAAATCCCGCCCAAGGAGGCGGCTGATTGCTCTTCTCCTCACGATCCCACACGATATTAAATTCAAATTTCAAGCTGAACTCAACCTTGAAACTTTACACAGTAGCGCTCCGTGGGGATGGAAAGACCTTTCTGAAGAAGAGCTGGCTTTCAGAAATGACCCCGGTGACGTGGAGGCAGGAGCTGAATCATTTAAGAACCGATGCAGCTCTCCTTCCGAGATGGACAGGAGAGACCGTCTCCCTCAGCCCGCTGTTCGCGGCGTGCATTTATTACAGTTTTGTTTTTATTTGCAGTCGCTGGGAGAAAGGCCTACGGAAGCTTAGTGGCTATTTTTATTGATTTCAGAGAAGAAGGGAGAAGGAAAGATAGAAACATCAATGATGAGAGAGAATCATTGATCGGCTGCCCCTACTGGGGATCCAGCCCGCAACCTGGGCATGTGTCCTTGACTGGAATCAAACCCGGAACCCTTCAGTCCGCAGGCCAGCGCTCTAGCCACTGAGCCAAACCAGCAAGGGCTTAGTGGCCCATTTATCAGAAGACTGGAGTCAGCAGCCTGGGTGAGTGGCGGCCCTCGGAATGTTCACTGGGGATTCCAGAGGGTGCCGGGCGACTCAGGCACTGGATCCAGCCACCAGTTCCACGGTAAGTCAGTGGGGAACAGAACCCAGAAACTGCAAAAACCTCCGTGTTTGCCGCAGGGACAAGTGGGAGAGAGAAGCAGGAGATGAAGGGCTTTGTCCTCACTCTGCTCCGGTTTAGACCTCCTCGTGGCTTCCCTTTCCCACGTGGAAAACGGAGCGAGTGAGGCCTTAATTTCTCAGAGAGTTGCTTGAAGGAGACACGAGACAGAGCACCAAGAGCCTGCACATTTTTAATTGGAACGTTGCTTTCGAAAGATGAGCCACTGTTATTATTGCGATTCCTACTACATTAAATTCTTAACTGCGTGTGTCACCTTCGGGGATTCTCACAGCTTCTTTTAAATCCTGAGATATAGGAGTGTCGATAGGAACAGAAGATGCATTTGATCTTTTTTAGAAAAACCATATATTTTCTAGCGTGTCCTCCGAAAATTCCAAGAAACAATGACTGTCTTAGCAGCGGAGAGAATTGCTAGTGCCTGGCTTGTGGCCTTGAAATATGATTTCTCATTAAAAGGAATCAGGGCTCCATGAAGATATAGCCAGAGTAAGAAATGAACAAGATGAGGCCTGGCCATTTTATTACACCAGATAGAAAGGAAGGACAAAAATTCTACTGGGGTCCTATTGAAAGAATTTGGGAGTCATCTTGAAGAGGCTTCCAAAGATGGTACAACCTAAGCATTAGTAAAGAAAGTAACTTCATGGATTAAAACTACTATATTAGAGACACTTCACTCTATGAGTTCAGAGTGGTATTTTTATATTTATTTATTTATTTATTTAAATATATTTTTATTGATTTCAGAGAGGAAGGGAGAGGCAGAGAGAGATAGAAACATCAATGATGAGAGAGAATCATTGATTGGCTGCCTCCTGCATGCCCCCTACTGGGGATCAAGCCTGCAACCTGGGCATATGCCCTTGATCAGAATTGAACCCAGGACCTTTCAGTCCACAGGCTGATGCTCTATCCACTGAGCAAAACTGGCTAGAGGCAGAATGGTATTTTTAAAAAACAGTAATTTGCCATCATTAGAGGATGTTAAAGAAACTGACTTCTTATACTGAAAATCCTATCTAATAAAAGAGTAATATGTAAATTTACAGTCACTCTGGGACAAAGATGGTGGTGCCCATAGTGGCCAGGGTGGGATGCTGGCAGCATCGCCTCAGCAACACAAGTCCAGTGTTGGCACCCTGGTCTCATGCGGAAGGAGGGGAAGGGCCTTGGGCCAGAGGCTGGGGCAAGGGACACTGGGCTCGCAGCGATGTGAGCCCATGTCCACACCCCAGCCGCATGGAGAGAGGAGAGGGGCCTCAGGCCAGAGGATGGGGCGAGGGATGCTGGCATTGTTGCAGTCCGGGCTGTGAAGACCATCCCCCCATGAATAAACTTCATGTACTGGGTCTCTAGTTAGTAAATAAAGGGAAAGAATCAAGCATTTATCCTTTCTTATTTGAACGGTATCTCAAATAACCAGTTAAAGAGAAAGTATCTCTAAATGAAAGTATTCTAGCTAATGAATAAAGAAGCAAAGATAGAATTGAAATATTAATTTGCAAATCCTAATGGCCTAATGGATCCAGGCAATAAGCATCAATGTCCACTAAAATCACCAAAGAAAAAGACCAGCTGACATTAGGTGTCATCTGTTGGAGAAGACAACACCACCTAGCAAGTTGTCCTGCTTAAAACTTAAAAAAAATTAAAGAATAAAATACCTAGGAATAAATTTAAACAAGGACCTGCACACTGAAAATTATAGGACACTGATGAAAGAAATTGAAGAAGACACAAATAAATGAAAAGATATTCCATGCACATGGATTAAAAGAATTAATATTGTTAAAATGTCCATACTACTCAAAGCAATTGACTGATTCGATACAATTCCTATCAAAATATGAAAGGCTTTTTTCATAGAAAAAAACCCAAACAATCCTAAAACAATCCATAGGAATGTTGAGAAAGAAGAACAAAGCCAGAGACATCATGCTCCCTGATTTCAAACTGTGTTAAAAAGTTATAGTAATCAAAGCAGTATGGTATTAGCATAATACCATAGGTCAATGTAACAAAATAGAGAAATCAGAAATAAACCCATGTATATATGGTCAATTAATTAATGACAAAGTAGCCAAAACTATACCATGGGATAGGATGTAGAGTCTCTTCAATAAATGCTGTTGGGAAAACTGGACAGCTATCTTACACCATCTACAAAAGTTAATTCAAAAGGGATGAAAGGCTTAAATGCAAACCTAAGACCATAAAACTCCTAACAGAAAACATAGGGTGCCATTTATGGTGAAAATGTCTGAGTATGCTGGTTTTTTATTTAGGTAACTTACTACAGTTTTTGAAAATCACAAGCCTGTTGGTAAAAAAGAAAACAAAACTAAAAACCAACAACACAGAAATCTGGATTTTAATTAACCCAGATAGCTTTCTAGCAGTGGGAAACTATAATGGGTAGGCTGACATTAATCCATAGCCCACAACTCTTCAAAGCCTGGTAACTGCAGGACACTTCTCTTGGGGTGGTCTTTCATGAGGTGTGTGTGTGTGTGTGTGATGTGATCTCCTCAAAGGCAAAGCCTGAGACACAGCTTGTGGCTTCCAGCTCCCCCAGCACTAGTTTCTGATTCTCGCGGTACATTCTGGATCATTTGCATGTGCTCACTTGGAAAGTGACCACCGCTCTCCCCTATCTTGAATATTCTCCTTGTCCACTACATCCCAGTCTCACTGGCTTCCTCGCTGTCCTCTGAACACACCTCATTCTCCTCTCTTTTTTTGCCAGGATGTCACCTCCTGAGGAGCATTCCCTGAGCGCCTTAGATAAAAGCATTCCCAGTGTGCATCTCTCCTCCCTGGCACAAATCACGGTACCAGCACATAACACTGCTTGATATTTTCTTGTCTAATTTGGGTTTATTATCTCGATCCCCCATTAGCACAGAAGGTCCATGGATGGGACTCTTGCCTGTCTCATGGGCCACTGCATTTATATCTACTAGAATAGCTCTTGACACCTATTAGGAACTCCATAACTATTGGTCAAATTAATACATGATGAAATTCAAGCATCAATAGGGGTTTGAAACCCAAACATACCGACAGCATCAGAGAGTCCGTAGACCCTTTGGCCGTACGCATCGGTCTTGTCCCAGATGAAGGTGTAGGCCAGGTTGGAAGAGGCCTGGAATGACTTCTGGAAGAGGTGTCCTTCCACGGCCACCATCAGGTGGACCTTGATGAGGTTCAGGGGCACGGTGGACTGGGTCATGGTGATCTTCAGAAGCGACTTGTAGCCTGCGGTCCGGGAGCTCAGGTAGCGGAGCTTCACATTGGAACCAGGGAGCTCAATTTCCTCATGAAGAACCTGAGAACATGCGGCATATACACTGCATCAAACGCCCGCGGCTGGTGGGCTGCTCGCGACCCCGAGGCCACCTGCCTGCTGTCACCCTCATGGTGGGAAGCATCCCACCCCGTGTGGGGTGCAAGAACCACTTCCCAAGACTGATGGAAAAAAGAAGACCAACCAAAACTTTATCCTACACCATGGAGCGGAGGGGCTGAGGTTATGATTTCTGGATTAATAATTATTCTTGGTCACCATTGTGTTTCCTTGTAAAAGCCACATGGTTGGCGAAAGATGTAAATAAGAACAGCAGGCTTTATTGCTAGCTGCACTCGAGGAGGCCGCGAGAGGCTGTAATTATGTGAACCTGCAACTTCCACTGACAATTGGTATAAAGCAATAGGGAGGCAACATTGTAATATGCCCTCTGATGCAGCCCTGAGGTAGATCATTAAAGCGCCTCTTATCATGTGTCTCTGTGACTAACAGGAATGAAAAGCGATTTGCAGGCGTGTTAAACATCTGTATATTGTTTTTATTTTATTAAAAGCACTGGTGACGGCCAGAGTCTTGCACAGCTATCTGGAAGCATCTCGAACGTCCAGGAGAGATTTGGTCTTCTCTTTAGTGACTACAGATTCTACCGTGTTCCTACTTTTTGCTTCTCCCCTTCCTATTGGTTTCTGGGCCCCCTGGGGAGAGACAGGGTGGCCAGCCAGGTTTGGTCAAGGCAGTATTGAAAGTCCTACCCCAGTTCCCGCCCTTTCTACCTGGGTCTCGGGCACGATGGAGTTGTGCCCAGGGGCAGCACTGAAGAAGGTGGACAGCGGTGAGGAGATGATGATCGGATCTGGCCGGACAAAGCCGCTGAGGTCACAGCTGGGGATGGAGTTCTCCTCGGTCTTCATCACCAGGGTGTCCATGGCATAAAAGCTGTTCCATGGCAGCCACACAGTACGTTCCTGGCTCATGAACGGGGCTCGCTCGAAGTGCAGGGTCAAGGAGGCGCCCCCATTGGCGATCAGGTCAAACCTGGAGAGGCAGGAAGGGGACTCCCTGAGACGGTGAATGCATCCTCAGACAAGGCAGGTGCTCTGAGAGCAGAGGGAGGGGCTGAGCATGTGGAGGAAGAGCCTGGGCTTTCATGGCCCAAGGGCTGGTTGGAACCCAAACTCTTCCACTTACTAGTTGCGTGTCTGTGGGCAAGTTACTGACCCTCTCTGAGCCCACATTTCTTCCCTTGTGAGATGGGGATAATTACAGCAACTTCACAGAGTGGCTGAGAGAAGGAAAGATCGCGATGAGTGCAGAGCAGGAGCTAGCTAAACCTGGCCCATCCCCTGTTTGGGTGTAAGAAATCTTATTGGACTACAGCCATGCCCATTCATTACTTATCTGCTGGAGATGTTGTGTGCTACAAGGGTAGAGCTGAATAGATGTAACCAGGAACCATCTGCCATGTAAAGCCTCAGATAGTCACCACCTGGCCCTTTATAGACAGTGTTTCGCACTCCTGGTGTAAAGCACTTAGCATCGTGTGAGGCTCACACACAGCGGGGCCATTGCGATGCGATGCCAGGATAGAGAGGGGCATTAAAACTTCCTTCTCATCCCCCGGGGCTGTTTCCAGGTTTTCGTTTGTTTCAGAGAATCTTCCTTTTTTTCAGATATAATGGAACATGTGACATTCCACTGATTTTAAGTGTACAACATGATTTGATATTTGTACAGATTGTGAAATAGTCACCGTGATCAGCCTAGTATCACCCCCACACATAGTTACACAAGTTTTTTTCTTCTGATGAAAACGTCAAAGATCTCTTAGCCACTTTCAAAGCTACAGCACAGTATTATTAACGATTACATTCACCATGCGGCATATTCACCCCCGGGGACATTTCTCTCTTATACCCGAGTGTGTGCCTCTGGACCCCTTCACCTCCTGTGCCCTGTTACTGATGCTTTTGTCAGTTATCCTAAACTACACTCCTCCTGTGTCCCTCCAGAGCTGGACAGAGGTGCATCACTAGTAAAGTAAAATAAAGGCCGCTCTTTCCCAATTAATAGATGGGGAGGAGTTCACGGCGAGAAGTCTCGGTTTTAAGCGTCTCTCCTCCACAGGGTTTCACCCTTCAAGGGCAGTTCATTCCCAAATCCCCGGCAGCTCCCGAGAGCCTGCATCTCAGTCACACTCAGCGAAAACACATGACCCACAGGCTTCACCCAATTTCGGTAACACCTTTGGCGTTTTTAAGGAATGAGCACAGTGCACATGAATACTGAAATAAGGAACAGAGCATGAGCAGTATCACAAGATATTTATTACACATTTGTGTATATACATGGATGGGCAAAAGTAGGTTAATAATAAAAAAAGAATACAACAATTAATAGATAAATAATAATACAAGAATGAACTATCTCATAACTGTACACCTGCTTTTGTCCACCCCTGTATTTATTTGGGGGCATGTATGCTGCTCGAGACGGTTTTGTATGGGACACAGAAGAGAGGCAAGTGTTTTGAAGGGAAGTCATGTCTAGTTGGTGTGACAGAATCAAATCGCCAGTGTCAGCAGCACCCACCCACCGCTAAACAATGGGGCTCCTCAGAGCACCCCCAAACACATCCTGTCCCTTCCATGGCTTTGCAACCTGGACAAGCCACAGGGTCACCAATCTGGGAGCTTGGAGAGATGACCTGGGAGGTGGATTTGGGCCATAATTAGTCAGGAAGTGGCTGAGGGAGATGGGACAGCATAAAGTGGGGACAGACAGTAGGGTAAGCCCTCAGAAATGTCCTGTTTGTGACAGGACTTTGCAAGGCAAGAGCCCTGGATTCTAAGAATTTGTAAGGGCCCGGGTAGCTCTGCATGGCACACAATCCTCAGAAATGTGTGAGTGAGATCCTCAGAGACTTAGCAAATATTGAGAATGTGGTGTGAATCCACAGATGTTTTCCTTGGGTTTCACAGGTGGGCAAGTGGGGATAGGGCTGCTGTGGGCTGGTAATCTTTGAAACTACCTGTAAGGGTACCTTGGGGCATTACAGAATAAGACCAGACTTTTCACCAGAGAGAGGCAAGAAGCACATTTCACGACACGGCTGATTTCCCAGAGTCTAGTTTTATAGAAAAAGTGTTGCATCCGATTTACAGCAACAGTCTCTTCTTCCATTTGGAATAGAATGTAAGTGTGTGAGTGTGGTTTCGCTCAGGGTGAGTTTCCCCTTCCCATAAGTTTCTTTTATTCTTATCTTTTTCTCTGAATTGCAACTCTGTGCCCAATGGATTAGGAAAATGACGGGCTTTCATCTTGGTGGGGGCTGCACGGGTGCGTGTTTCTAATCAGAAGATAATAGGGAAAGGTTGGCTCCTTCCCACAGCAGGGTGACGGCTAAATGTATTTAATTAGATTTCTCTGATTACATCCCACCTCCTCAAAACAGGAGCGTGGACAACACAGCTCCGAGAGCCGCAGATGAAAGCAGAAGGGGTTCACCACAGGACGCTGTGCCGTGCGGCTCCCTGTCACCTGGCACTGCCTTTGATTTAAAACAGGAATGAGCTTCCAAGAGCTGCTCTCTCTTCTCCTCCCCGGAATCCACCCCCACCAACATACACACACAAAAGCATTTACCTGAGATGGGAAAAGGAGGAGGATGGTGGCAGCTCTCCATAGCTTGGCTATTCTATTTTGTATTTTTATTTTTGATATCATACCAAAAAGCAAAAAACTATCTCTGAGGGAATCCTCCCGGAGCTCTGGCCAGGTGGGCCTTCCAATCCGCAATGGTTCCTCTGAGGCTAGGGCAGTCAACAGCACCACAGTCTCTCTGTCTGCTCCCCGAGAAGGGAGAGCCCCACAAGCTACTTACGTGCCATCTTGGCGGGTGATGGTGTAGCCATATTTGGGGTACTTGACAAAGGACACGTTCACACCAACTAGGGGCGTCCCATCTGTAGTTACGACTTGGCCTCGGATGAGAGAAACCAAGCTGAGAGAAAAAGAAACAGGCCTTTGAGCCATGAGCCACACCCTGGGGAACAAGGAGACAGGGGACCCAGTTCCCTCCCCTTCCTCATTGTCACTGTTCCTTCCAACCCCCACCCCACATCCTCCCCCACCCTTGTCCTCATCTGGTCCCTAAGGCAAGACCAAGACTCTCAACATTAACTTCTGGTTCACATGACTGCACCTCACAGACAGGTGTGGGCAAGAGGATGCCTCACTGCCCGCTTCACCTGAGAGGTGGAACCCCACTCACTGGGCTGGGCAACGGGGTCCCCTGCATACATTTCTCTCCCCTTGGCCTCGCTTCATGTTAGACACCATGTGACGTTGGTGTGGCCCAACCTCAGGCTGCCCCTCGTCACCCAGGCTGTGCCTTAGCCAGGCACAGAGTATTCTGCTCTGGTGAGCGCCTTGGCAGCTGCGACTCATTCCCTTCGTTGTCTGTGGAGGAAGTCGGTGCACCCTCCTCCTCTGGGCCGCGATGGCAGAGATGTTGGGGAGCATATGGAGGGTTATGATGAGGCTGGACATTTACATACATTGCTTTCTGTTGCCCTTTAAGAGCAGAGTTCCTCACAGTCCATGACTGCCTGAGGAGAGGAGAATATTGGAGCTATATGTTTATGTCCTGGTAGACCTTGCTTGGATTCTGGATTCCATGTGACTATGTATTTCCCATATCAAATCCCTGCCCTCTCGGAAGCAGGGGAGGTGGCTCAAATCCCACTAAACTCTTTTCCACTGTCTGAGGAAGCTCCCCTCTCTCCAGGCGACAGTCACTAGAGCTCCTCCCAGAAGGTTCCTGTCGACCAGCTGCTCCTGGGAAATCCGCAAAGCAACAGAGACACCACGACACTCTATTCGGAATCCATGGAGGGAGAAGGCGAATGCCCCCTCTCACCAGAAGCCTCTCATCGATGTCATGGAGAAGTGGGCTAACGAGCACTCCTCTTTCTCAAGGAGCCCCAGCCTGCCAGGCAGGTCGGCAGCTGTCCTGCATGCGGGCCTTTAAGCCACTAGGCACTTTGGCAAAGGCAGAGGGTTTCCAGGTTCCTGGATGCACTCCCAGCTTCTGGACTAGGTAATCAAGCTGACCCACTCTTTGCCAGAATCTTGTCCAAACCAGCTCAATTTTTGGAATGCACTTAATTCTGCAGTCCCAGGAGACCCTGCAGTGGGAGGGAGGGATGCGTTCTCCAAGCACCTCTCCTTTTCATTAGCAGGACCCCCAACTATTCAACCCCAATACTTGGGTGATCTCAGCAGGGTTGAGATGTTCCACTGACAGCTCTAATTGTCTGCTACTGGCTGCCTAACAAACGAAGCCCATTTTTATCTGGTTCCAACCACAATGCTGGAGTCTTTTGAAAGTGGAAAACTAATTTATGCAAATAATTCTTTTGTTCAATTTCTGGTTTCTCATCTTAGCTCCAACTAAGATTTCTTTCAGGTCTTCCCAGACACAATTTTAAGATCCATGACATGTGTTGATGACCACAAGGTACAAAGTGCTTGTGATGAGAAAACAAAATTAGGAGTTTCCCCCCTCCCTTTTTTGCACAACTGGTAGTTCTTTTAAATCATTCTTGTAGCATGAGACTTGGCAGAGTGATAGGAGTAGGAGTAGCTGGGTTGATTTCTACCCCCTACTTTTCTAATTCTTCATTGTTCCTGGCTTCCTATCATTTCCAGGCAGTCGATTTGCAGAAAAGCTTGAGCTCAGACATGCTATCCATACATTTCTATTTATGATTATTGATGTGTAACAATTATCACATTATCTAGATAGTGAGATCTGCTCTATAAATTATAGTGGCAGAGTCAAGGCATTTTAGTTATTTTTGTATGCTATTATCTAGGGGGAAATGCTTTCTTAGATGTCTTGGATTAATTTTTTTTTTACTCTAGTTTTGTTCTTTATTATTTGACAATGTACTGCTATTCACATGCTTGGTGAACTTCAACCTATGTCTTGAAGTAACCCTTTTGTGTTTCTGAACTATGCATCCATGCCCATTGTGATGGAGCGAGGGTTCACTGGGTGGTGTGCTTCCTCTAAAGCAAGTTTTTTTCCCCACCAGGGGCAGATGCTCAATGCAGGAGTTGCCCCTGGTGGTCAGTGCACTCCTACAGGGGGAGCTCTGCTCAGCCACAAGCCAGGCTGACGGCTGCCAGTACAGCGGTGGTGGTGGGAGCCTCTCTTGCCTCCTCAGCAGTGCTAAGGATGTCCTACTGCAGCTTAGGCCTGCTCCCCGCTGGCAAGTGGACATCCCCGGAGGGTCCCCGGACTGCCAGAGGGATGTCTGATTGACAGCTTAGGCCTGATCCACCCGGGGAGCGGGCCTAAGCCAGCAGGTGGACATCTCCCAAGGGGTCCCAGATTGTGCGAGGGCACAGGTCGGGCTGAGGGACACCCTCCCCCCGCTGAGTGCACAAATTTTTGTGCACTGGGCCTTTAGTCATAAAATAATAGAGCCTAAAATGATCTAAAAACCAGGCCGTCAACAGGTGTCTCCAGCAGGTTCTGATGGCCAAATCCCCCGGAGATCAACCCCCAAAGCATATAGGGCCTCCTGTGAACCAGACCTTGGGGTAGTTCCCAGGCCCCCTGGGCCCATAGTAAAACCAGGAGCACTTGGTTCTGCTCTCACAGGGAGGGAAGCAGAGACCTCAGCAGCCTGGGAGGACAGAGAGTGCCTACCTGCTGTTGAAGGGATTGTCTCCAGGAATGATGTGGGTGCTGTCTTTGCCTGCCAAGAGCTTGATGCGGTCGTAGAAGGACTTCACTGCGGGCGAGTCCGTCTGGCCCTGCTGAATGATGTCCAGCGGGTCCCGGGACCCCCGGCAGAGCAGGCTGTTCTGACAGGCCGACTGCAGGCAGCAGTCCGGGTCCAGGCAATCCACCAGGCCATCTGGAAGGGCAGAGGCGGAGATGGTCAGTGCACTCCATGGCACAAAGCCACGGGGAGATGCTAACGCCTTTGTTCCGAGGCCATGGATCCTGCCCAAAGGCCTGACCTGGCAGCTTTCACATGGCAATCCCAGTGTAATTCCAGTTTACGTGCAGAGAAAACTTAGAGACCGAACGGAAATCATTGAAATGTGGACAACTGGCTATCCCCAGGTCGTAGATGAGTATGCTTCTCTTCCTTTATCTTTATTTCCTGGAGTTTCTACTTTTTATATTCTAAGCAGGTATGCGCTGAGTGCTTGGGAATAAAAACATACACTTTGCTTTAAAACAGCACAGCACAGCACAAAAACTGACCCATGGCCAGTTCTCAGGGGCCTGCGCGAACGGGAGCACAGGTAGCCAAAATGCATGGGATTCCTTACATCTCGTGTTAGGGGAGAAAAGCAGTACATCCTGCTCCCACTGGGCCAGGAAGCGCTCTGCCGACCAGGTGGTGCGCTGGGTGCAGGGAGCTTTACATTGATTACATTTATTTGCCAGGAAAGCTGAACCAATAGCTTTGGCTTGAACATCTCGGAATGAAGCCATGAGTTCACCCAGTTGCTTCTGGTGCTATCTTACTGCATACCTGCAGGACTTTGAATATCCTGATCCACCCCTCCGTCCCTCTCCTGGGCTGATGCCTGTTTGCTCATCTACCATTCAACAGATGTCTGAGTGCCACCCATGTTCAGGAAACAAAACAGGGAACCAAGAACCAAGAATGATGGTGTTTGTCCTTAAGGAGCTGACAGTATAGCGGGGGAAACAGATATGACTCATCCTTTAAGACCCCAGTGAGGTGTGGTCTCCTCCCCTAGGAAGCCTTTCTGATGGTGTCCCTCCTGAGGTTAGGCGTTCCTGTTCTGTGTATGCTGGAATCAGAGGTTCTCAAGAATGGTTCTACGTCACACTCCTGTGAGAATCCAGGGCCTGCCTCAGCCTCCAGGCGCAGGTCCTGGAAGCTGCATTTTAAACACAATTCCCACATGATTTGAATGCACAATCAATTTTAGAAACGGTTGTTAATGCCAACTTTCTTGTACTAGAATTAATGATCTCTGTATGCTTGTCTTCCTGCTTGGAAACTGAGCTCTTTGAAGGCAAGAACAGTGTCTTACTCATTTCTATCTTCATTCCTCATTTAGTGCCAGCCACAGAATTGGGCGCTCAACAAACGTTAATTGAATGACTATATGACTCTTTCGCATTTTTCACTTGTTCATTAACACAGAGGGTGGGGATGTTTAGGGCAGTGTGTGCTCCTTAGAATTCCCGATTAGAGTGGATTAGCTGGCCAACCCTTACTCACTTTTCTGGGGATTGATGGAACCCAGTGGAGGACTTGGAGAATATCTTGCTTGGATTTGAGACCAACACATGTTCGGGCCATAATTAGCATCATAGGAACACGCACGCAAACCTGGGCTGTGACTGACAAACGTTTGTACTGGGATGCTGACGCAGAGGTCTGGCTGTGTGTGTTACATTTACTACAGAGCCATTTCTTTGGCTTCACCCTTCTCGTTTGGGCCCCCTAACAAAATTGAAATATGTAATTCCACCAAAGTTTCGCTGTAATTTAGTAATTAATGTACAATTATTTTAATGCACTACTTTCTCTTTAGCAAACAAATTAGGAGGTTGCATGCTTTGCTCTGCTTTCGATGACTAAGACTATTATTTTCCACACAGGCAAATGTGGCTGGTGCGTCTCATAACACAAATGAGATTTACACGATTTCTTAGAAATGCAGGCACAGGAGGGTGAGAAGGCACACAAGCTTTAAATTCGGGGACTTTCGAAGTGCAGGCTCCGAATACCTCAGCCCAACGTGCCGGCTGAACCCAAAATCTCACACCCATGCTGCATTCAGCAGGGTTTCACCAGCAGCCGTGGGATGATGCTGAGCCACTATTTCAGACCAACTGGCCATTGGGTCCCAGGGCCCTTAGAAGAATAAGGAAAAGAAAAGAAACCATCCTTTCACATCACCCTCCATGGACCACCTTCTCTAGAAAGAGGGAATCTACCACACAATGCCTCCTCTGGATTAAAAAATATCCCGCTGAGCTATGTTGGCAGTGCTTCATTCCGCAGCTGCAGAAACATCTCAGGTGAGAAGAAACCCACTGTTCCTAGTGCTACAGATGTCTTTAAGGCCGCTGGCCGTTTCGCATTAGAAGTTCTATCCATCTCTGGTGGCCTTTTCCTCAGGAAGCAGGGAGCGAGCCCCCTCCCGCCCCCAACCCATTTACCCACCCACTCTGTACCACCAGCTGGAGAACCTCAGCAGCTCAGCTAATAACTTAAGATAGTTTTCCTATTAAGCCCTGAATGTGTTCCTCCCCCAGCCCCTCTCTTGTCTGCCAGTGGCTCTGGATTTGTGAGCACTTCAGAAGTGTGGCCCCCAAGTCTCCTCACTATTTTGTTGGTTTGTATTCTGGGCTTTTTATTCAAGGGCTTGTCTGACAGGAGATGTCCTACAAACACATCAGCAAGAGCAAATGGCAAATGCTGAGAGAGAGAGAGAGAGAGAGAGAGAGAGAGAGAGAGAGAGAGAGAGAAAGAGAGAGAGAGGAATCCCATATATAAATGATTTCCTCCTATGTATTTACATCCATTTGCCTCAGAGATGGTGGGTTTGGGATCCTATCCATTATTAGGTGTGAGCACATGTGACGCCTGAAATGACCTCATCATGTTGCGTGATTACGGGCTGCTGCCGCCGAACACTTCCAGACGACACTATGAACTTTAAATTGGCACTCCAATCTCCCGGTGGCCTGTCAGTCATGAGAATCGCGTCTTTATGCCAGCAAGCCCCTTGCGTGGTGTCTGACACAGCAATCTTCAGTAAATTACCCTGTCACTGACAATCGCGCAGTTATCTTGCAAACAATCACGCAGGCAATCAGAGTGTTCTGAATTGCCAGTTCAGGGCCTGAGAGCTGCCAACGTCTCCATTCAACAGGGGCCCAAGAGGGGCACAGCCCTCCTATGACATCGGACGATTTCTTTCTTTCTTTATTCTACCAACTCAGGTGTGCGTCTGGTTGGCTTCCCCAATGTGAGGGTGGTGACAGAGGCTTGCAGAGTCCTCCATTAGGGTCTGGTTCTGACTCAGCAGTCCTGGGAAAGGAACCCAGGCTTTCCTGGCTAGCCCACAGTGGAGTCCTGGGTCTGTGTGACTCACTGACTTCACTCTGTGTGATGCGGCCATGGAGAATTATCTAGGTGCTTTCTGTGAGAACACACAGAAATCACAGCTCTGGCTGTGTGCCCCACGCAGACAGTGTACACTAATTGTAATGGCTGTTTCAGAGAAATATGGGCATGGAGACACTTTCTGGGAACAGTAGAGAGGGCATTCTTTTTATTGCTTTTGCTAAAGAAAACCAGACTCTTCACGAGCGTTTGGGCATAGGAAGCAGACATTAGATTCACACTAAGTTGAACCCTCTTCGTTAGAATTCCCAGCGTAAAAAGCCAAAAAAGAAATCTGCACAGCATCAGAGGGATTTGGGCTGGAAGCTTGTCTCGAGCCCCCTTGGCTGTGTGAGCTTAAAAAGAGGATCAACCTGCTGCACCTTGACTTCTTTACCTTTAAAACAGTTATAAACAACACAATGACCAATGAAAACAAACAAAAATAATAACGACAAAAAAAGAAAAAACCCCAAAAAACAAAGAACAACAACAATAACAAGTGGCCTGAGTTAGAATAGTGCCTTTATCATAGGGTGATGTGACTTAAATGAATTTATATGGGTATACGATATCAGTCTGGCATATAGTATCTGTTCAAAGAAATGTAGGTATTACTATAACCAGAAACTTCCTGAAGTTTTCAACTTTCCAGTTTATAAAAACTAGACATGAAAATAAATTAATTTCCCATTATTAGAGTCATTTACTGGTATGTGCTTGGTAGGTTGGATCTTGGCCAGAACGCTGTTTCCAGGTAGTGATCAGTTAATAATGATTGACGGTAATAATCAGTGCTATAGCTTGAACAGGATTTATATCCTTGATTTAAATCCTCCTGGCAACCTTACAAAGCAGAAAGAAGACTGTAACCCATAAGCTGCAGACTGTGGGCATCTGAGTTTGAATCTCAGGTCAGCTACTACCGATCTGCTGATCTTGGAAACCGTGCCTCAGTTTCCTCATCTACAATATAAAGAAGAAGATGTGATAAAGTGCTCTTGGGAGGATTAAAGCGGTTATTACGTATATAGTACATGGAACAGTGTGTGTTTCGTGAGGACTCAATAAATGTATTATCCCCATTATCACAATACCACCCAACCGACAGAGTTGAAAACTGTGTCAGAGAAGCTGGGAAAGTTATCCAAGTGGCTAAGAAACAGCTTTGGATAAAAAGTCAGAAAAGGCAACCAATGAGATCATTACACTTGATATTTATCAGAAGGAGGAGGTGTTTCCTTCCAAAAAAGAGTCAGAAGACAGGACCGTGGATGCCCATCAACTGTTTGTGTGGGTGACCATGAGACTTGATCACTTCTGAAGGCCTGTCTACTCCTACAGCTGGGAAGGATTTGGTTGGTTGAAATGAGCATTTGAAAAGCAATCAACATGAGGAACAGGACACCTGGGGATTCACTTCCTGCAAGTGGGCTGCAGGAAGCTTTGGTGGCTTACCACTGGATTTTGTTCAATTTTCCCAGCCTTTTGTTCCCTTTCGTGTGGTATGCAAGTGACTCCCTCTTCAACCTGTGTGAGCTCTCCGGCTTTCTTGGGTATTAAAGGCTTCAAAGAAACATCCAAATGTACTTTTCTGAATTTTGTTTTGTTACAGGGTGGCACCAATCGATGCCAACAATTCGTTCAGATACCATAGATAACTCTGTGAGGGTCTGCACACAGGTCCAGGCTGGTCAGCAGCTCAGACTGAAAAATTGAGCCTTGCTATTTCCAGATCACGGTTTCATGACAGGCACCACCAACCATCAAATCCATCTTCCCTACTCATTGGGCTAGGAGGCCATAGAGTGAATCAGTTAAAGTGTGGGCTTTAAAGAGTACATTCTGCTTTATTTATAGCATATTCGAGGTCAGGCAAAATTAATCAATAGTGGTAGAAACTTAGCAATTACAGCACCTTTATGGGGAGGTACTGGGTAGGAAAGAATATAGGGGAACTTTATGGGTGGTAGGAATACTCTTGATCTTTACCTTATTCACCTGACTACATAGGTGAATGTATATATAAAAATTCATCAAGGTGTATGTTGAAGATTATGCACTTTATGTATTTGCCAGTAGACTGACTTTAGGCAAGATGTCAAATTCTCTGTGTTCTGTCTTCCTCATTTTCAAAGTGGTCGTGATGATGGTGATGGTGATGATGATGGTGATGATGGTGATGGTGATAATGATGGTGATGGTGGTAATGATGATGATGGTGAGGTGGTGATGATGTGATGGTGGTGATGATGATGGTGATCCCAAATAGAAGCCCTGGAGGGATTAACTAAAATAATCCATGCAGAACAGTTGTGAGCACCCTAGTAACCTACTAAGTACCTCTGAATCATTTCTGTGTCTTTCCTTCTCTTTGAGTTTTTTGGGCACTATTTAAGTTTGTTTAGCACACAGAGTGAGGTACTTGCCAAGTTCTCTTGTCCCCGAGAAAAATACAAGGAGTCCAGGTGATGCACCCAGGACCCTAGGACTGTGTTTGAGATCAGTTAATGACAGGAGAATTGGACAATCAATGAAGCATTGGAGAGAAGGGAGGAGGCAACAAGTTGAGGTGAGAAGGAAGAAAACTAAAGTTTGCTCTTTGTGATGGGAATGAAGGAGAAGCGCTGGCAGCTGGAGGGCCCTCTTTGCTCTGTGTCTGGCAAAGGCCAAAGGCTCCTGAATTTTAGCTAGAGACATAAAGGGGCTTTCGGGTGAAAAGAAATATGGCAACTGTAGGATTTGTTCTGCCTTGGGAGCTATTTTGTGTTAAGGTGAGATTTTGAGAGACCATGCCTAATGAGTGTGGGGCCCATGACAGATAATCTTTTCCCAGGCATTTCTCTTTATAAACAATTGGATTTGCCCAAATCAGCATATCAGTATCATTCTGACAGTCTGATCTCACATGATCTTGCAAAAGAAATACTCTTCCAGCCAGCAGGAACAATCTACTAGTCCATCTGCCCTCTGAAATTGAGGTTGGGCATTGGGCCCAGGGATCTGGCTAACCCTACATACATGGGATTGGGAGTGAGGGATGGTAGAGGGTCAGAGAACACCCTGAAAGGGGACCGTGGCAAACAGGGGTCCTGCTCTGGGTTGGGGTGCTCCTCCCAGATTTCACCACTGACCCTGGCCAGTCCCTGGCATTGGAAAAACACTTAGAAAATTTCAAGGAGGGCACTGCAAAGCTCAGGCACACTTGTCCAGGGTAGCGTTGGGCTCTTGCCCAGTTGGACAAATAGCAAAAAGAATACGAGTCAGAATCGCCTGGTTTTAGAACCTGTTCTATCATTCTATCAAGGTAGCTATGCAACCTTGGCAAGTGCCTTTCTGTGATGGCTGTCATTTTCCCAGCTACAGAATGGACTTAACTGCACCTGCTTCACCAGTGATCATAGGGATGCTACGGACGCTGCATGTGACATGAGGTGATGAAGGTACTGCTCTAATAGAGGAAAAGCACAATAAATGGAGGCTACTTTTAATGATACTTCCTGCTCGCCACCAGGGAAGGGCACTGTTTCATTTGCATTTTACCCAATGCCTGCTGACAAGTTGGAAGTGAGGGATAATTGAAAGTATTCTGGCTGATGTAACTAAGAAGTGAAAGGAATGGGCAAGGCAGACTTGATTTAACTTGGCAACATGAGATTAGTTCTTCATTGCCTCTGTTAGGTCTCCCGCATTGCCAACCTTTTACAGCAATAGATTGGCTGACAGGGTGCTCATTTGGAAGGTTTCACCTGCCATTAATACTCAGGCTGCCTGATGGACCGTTGTTCCACAGGCATCTCCCCCCCTCTGCCCACGGAGCAAGTGCCATTCTTAAATATTGCAAGAAGTAAAATTGTATTTGTGCTCCCTCTGGATGGCCTGTTGGAAATGTTCCTCTTGCTTTTTGCCAATTCTTTTTGTCAGTCTCTGAATTCCAAGGCCAGAGCTCCTTGTCCCAAAGCATCTTCTGGCTTTTCTGATGGCGTAGGAATGGAAGATCAATCATGTTCCCCTAGAGATCTGGCAAAGTGGAGGTCCCACTGAGAGCTGCTTTGCTGCACTTCCTACTTTTCAGGATGGATGTGGGAAAGAAAGGAAAGGCTTCTTAGGCAAACCCAGGCACTGTTACCCAAGGCAGGGGTATGTTCCAGGTAATACCGCCAATATGACTCTGGCTTTATCCTGAAGCAACTGGGGCATCTGGTCGACCCCACATGCATGCGTGAGGTTGAGGGTACGGAATGGTAGAAATTTGATGACAATGAGCTTGCAGAGTGTGTCCAGTTTTGTTTTTGAATGTTTTTTTCCCACCAAAACGCCGAGTGAACAACAAAACAAAACAAACAAAAAAACACCACCAACAAAAGCCTTTTAAATCAATGCTTTTCAAATTCTAACTAGCAACTGAACTCTGGGGACCTTGTTAAAATACATAGATTGTAATGTTGTGGTCAGAGCCTGTGTTTCTCATAAGCTCCCAGGTGATGCTGACACTGCTGTTCTGAGCACCGTATTTCTAGAAGCCAGGCATTAACCTGCTGCTGGTCAAGGTGTGCTTCCTGACATAGGGGTGTTAAAATGCTGATTCCGCCCTAACCGGTTTGGCTCAGTGAATAGAGCATAGGCCTGCAGACTGAAGAGTCCCAGGTTCTATTCCCGCCAAGGGCATGTACCTTGGTTGTGGGCACATCCCTAGTAGGGAGTGTGCAGGAGGCAGCTGATTGATGTTTCTCTCTCATCGATGTTTCTAACTCTCTACCCTTCTCCCTTCCTCTCTGTAAAAAAAAAAAATCAATAAAATATATATATTAAAATGCTGATTCCTGCTGTCACCCTGCCTACTGAATTCCTCAGAGTGGAAACTGGGAATCTGCATTTTCAAGAAGATGCCATGATGATTCTTTCACTCACTAAAGCTCAAGACCTTCTGCTCTGAATTCTTTAAAACACCCTTTAAATATCCAGAGCGATACCTCTGCCCTGAGGGATGACAGTAGCTCCCCAAACGATGTCTTTTTAATAGGGGTTCCCTGAAAGCTAGGAGGACCTGTGGTGAAATACAATTTGGGAGACGTTAGTGAGACCAAGCTAAGCTGGTGTCCTTGCTCAGGCCTTCTCAGAGCCTTGATGTGCGCATATGCATTATGAATCTAATGTCGGAATGCAGCACTTCCTGACCATGGGCCCCTTTTGGCTCAGAACCATATAGAGTCCAGTGCCATATTGGTTGGGAAGCACTTCATGAGAACATGGGACTCTAGGTTTGGGGACTCTATGTCTGAGAGGACCAGCTAAACCTTCTTTATAATGACAAGCAGCAGCCCCAGGTTTGAGTGACCTTTCCATAAAATACTGGCTTGTGGGTGACTGGGCCCAGCATAATCCACATCACTAGCATCTCAGCTCAGAGACCTTGTCCATGGGCTCCCAGTGCTTCCCGAAGGCAGCGTCCTTCAGCAGAGGGACCCTGTATGAGGAGACAGCATCCTGGGGGTCAGTGGGACGTTGAAGCATCAATGGCAGCCACGTCTAATGAGAACTAACAGTCGGCACTTGTGAAAGCTTCCTAGGTGCCAGGCACCATGCTGAGCGCTTCATATGCGTCTCCTCATTAAATCCCTGCCAGAACCCTGGCATCATTAGCACCTTTGGTTACAGATGAGAAATGGGACGTGTAGCGAGAGATGAAATAACTTGCCTAAGACCACACGACTTCTCCATGGTGGGCTGGGTTTTGCTCCTTGAAGCCAAATCCCACGTGAAGCTGCCGTGGAAGGTCTGTGGCTGTTAAACACTCCGCATGGCTAACACACAGAAGCCATCGGGCCTGACACCACGACATGCTGTGTGCCTGAGCCAAGCTCTTCTATCTAAGGCAGGGCTATGCCAACCAGGAGAAGAAAGACTTAAACACATGTCAAAGGGCGACTTCTTCTTTGGGAAACTGGGATTCAGGATGTTTCAGCCGGCCCTCTGCCCCTGCTCCTAAATTCACCTGGCTTACACTTTTGACCCCGGTGGGTCCCTCCAGGCCTGCCACCATCCTTGCCAGCTGCCGCCATTCCTCTGTGCATTCGCAGCCTGCGCCTGTGTCCTTACCCAGCCCTCACCCAGCAGTGAGCACAAGAACCATTTGAGGTGGGTCCCATGGTTTCCATTTTGCAGATGAAGAAACAGAGGCTCAGAGAGAGTAAGGGCCTCCCTGCAATCACACAGCCAGTAAATGATGGAGGAGCGGTTCCTCCCTAGGCTGTCTGCCTCTGAAGCCTACACTCTTGGCTTCTACCCTCAGTTCCAATCACAGTCATAGAAAGGTACCCTGTCAGTGTTGGAGGACACTGAGGGAGAAGCGCTGAGACTTCAGAAAACAGCCTCATTTTCAGGTTGTTGTTCTCTCTCTGTGTCTCTCATCTTCATCACCCTCCCTCACCTCATCTTTCCTCAGTGCAGACAGAGCCTCCAAGAATAAATGATCTCACTTGATCTGGTTGCCACCGTGGGCATTCCCTGACAGGCCTCTCTGCCTCAGCCTCACCCTCGTTAGCCCAGGGCCATGAGTTTTGCACCTGGGGGATTTCTGTTGTGGCTGCTGCTGTCTCTCCTTCTTTTCTGTTACAAAACCCAGTGACAACAAAGAGCAGGGGCCTCTGATGTCAGCCACCGATTTCCCCAAACGCTCGCCCTCCACCTGCAGTGTCCGGCCTCTCTCAGTACTGGTCTCCTCCTCCCCCACCCCCATCAACCTCCATCTCAAAGAGCCCGTTGACAGGTCAGACAGAAGCAGCCCGTGACCAGTGAAGTCCGGCCTGGCAGGCGGTGGCAGCCTGGTGGGGTGCCAGACAGTGACCTGCTGGGCCCCTCAAAATGAAAAGGGACTGTCACCACCTCAGAGCAACAAGCCAGAACAGGTATGTCTTGCCTGAGAAGAGATCAAGTCTCCTGGGGAAGAGGGGGGCTGGCCCCAGAGCTGAGAGAATTAGCAGGGGACAGGCTGTCTCTCATTCTGCTGCATAAGGAAATACTAGCCTCTCAACTGGGAGAAGAGACCAGACTCAGCGATCACACCAGCCCCTGGCTGGATTAGGGAGATGAGAAGTACTAATTCCTAAATGTGGCCATTGCCATGCTGCAGGCACTGTCTGAGCACTCCCTGCAGATTTGCTCATTTAATCTTCTCATGTGGGTAGCAGGAGCCAGTATTGTACTGCCAGTGACGATCCCAGGATCTGGAGGTCTGCAACACACTAGCTATGTGGCCTTGGGCTAGTTACTGTACCTCTCTGAGCCTCAGTTCCCTCATCAATAAAATGGAAATAACTATATCAACTTCCTAGAGCTTTTACTAAAGATTGAATAAACCTATGCAGAAGCATCTAGCCTATGTAACCATCTGTTTACTCTGGTTTTAGAGATGGAGAAACCAAGTCCTAGAGAGGCCAAGTGACTCAACAAGGTTGGGTAGCTGCTAGTGAGTGCTGGGGACCAGCCTTGGACCTGCTGATCTCCCCCACTGCTCTATGCCATGTCTGGCAAGCCACAGTTTGGGAGGTCTGGGGTCATGAGGGGCAGTGGTCCTCAATGGGCCCTGCCTTTCCTCTTGTCTTTGAGGACGATCCTGGTGCTTGTGGCCTACACCCATTGGCCCATAGGAAGTGGACAGACATGGTGAGCAAAGTTGACAATGAGGATGTGGTCATGTCTTACTGAAAAGAAATAATGTAGCTAACATTTGAACTTTCTTTGCATTAATCAAATAATGTCAATAGTATGTAGTGATTTGTCTGTATGCATGTGTGTGTGTTTTTTTTAATTTTAAAATGAAATTTATTCATCCTAAAATAATCCATTGCATAAAAGACAACTGTTCCCTATTCCAGTTACTTCTCATTAAAGCTTTCATTCATTCAATTCTTCTAATAATGAGTTGACCAAGATAGAGAGGGAGCCTGCAGCTTTAGAGGAAAAATAGATAATTAAACAATCCTATATAATAAAGAGCTGCTATGCAAGTGGTCGTTGCGCCTTTGTGCCCTCACGCCCTCATCCCCTCCTGCCAGTGCAGGGGGACCTGAGGCTGGGCTGGGGGACCTGAGGCCATGCCCCTTGCCATGGTGCTGGGACACCTGAGGTTGGGCTGGCAGACCTGAGTCTGTGATCCCTGCCCTGGCGGCAGTGGGACCTGAGGCCAATTGGGCAGAACTGAGGCTTGCCCCCAATCCCAGCACTGGGGCTGGGGAACCTGATGCCGTGCCCCTTGCCCCTGCGCCATTGCTGAGGGACCTGAGGCCTGGCTTGGGATCTGAGGCCAAATCCCCCACCTCAGTGACAGGGCCGGGGATCTGAGGCCAGGCCCAGCTACCTGAGGCTATGCTCCCTGCCCTGGCACTGGGGCCTGGTGACCTGAGGCCAGACTGAGGGACCTGAGGCCAAGTGGGGGAACCTGAGGCCATGCCTCCGCCCAGGTGGAGCTTGATTGGAGACCTGAGGCTGTGCTCCCACCCAGTGAGGGTTGACGAGGGACCTGAGGCCATGTTCCTCAGCCTGGCACTGGGGCCTGGGATCTGAAGCTGGGCTGGGGGACCTGAGGCCGTGGCCCCTGCCCTGCAGTGCTTGACAGGAGTTGGGAGGTTTGGTCTCAGGATCACACAATTTTGAGGAACACACGGGTAGGCGGTCACTTGACTCTGGGTTCTGTGGTGTATCCCTGACTCTGACAGGATGCAGATTTTCATAAACATTTTACTAATTTTCTTTCATCTCTGACATTTCTATTATAGAGAAAGGGCAAATAGCAATATTAAAATATTTCCTCTAATTTTAATATGCATGAATTTCATGCACCGGGCCACTAGTCTACAATAATAAAAGCATAATACTCTAATTAGATCAGATGTCCTTCCAGATGACCTTCCAGATGAAGCCGGGGCTGCAAGGGAAACCTGGGTCCTGGGAGCCAGAGGGAAGCTGGTGCAGGCAGCCAGGGAAGGAAGGCCTACTTTGACCTAATTTCATGCATCGGTCCTCTAGTAAATGTATAAAAGACTTTGACAAAGTGATAGTGTCTTGAAAGAAAGTAAACCAGGGCAAAGGTTTGGAGAGGGATGGAGGAGGGAGGGAATTTGCTGTTTTAGATGGTGGTGTGGTGGGGAGGGATGGTCTTTCTGAAGAAGTGATGTTTGGGTAGAAACCTAAATGAAACAAGAAAACAAGTCATGGGAATATCTGGGGGAAGAGCATTCTGGGCAGAGGAAGCAGAGGTGCAAACGCCCAGAGGGGTGGGTGTGTATTGTGTGAGTTACAGGAACAATAACATGGTGGATGTTGGGCAATGGGAGGGAGAGGGATAGAGGGAAGAAGTAAGATCAGAGTGGAAGCAGGGACCCTCTCATGCACAGCAAAGGAGGTCACTGTTGTAGCCTGGGTGCCATCCTGTGGGAGGTGAAGTGCCCTGGGAAGGTGTGAACAGGGGTGGGACATGGTCTGACTTTTAGGAGAATTCTTCTGAAGACTCTGTGTTGAATAGGAGCTGGAGGGCCCAGTGAGGTTGGTGGCACACACTGGGTGGAGATGGAAAAACATTAAGGAACTGTGCCTTAAGGGTTAGGAACAGAGAGAGGAGGGGCCAGACAGGGAGCATCCACAGATCTTCCCAGCAAAATGCATAGACAAAGGCAGCATGTGGAAGACCCCAGGGATGGCCACTCAGGTGGTAGTCAGAAAGGGGTGGCATTGGAGTGGTGCATTGGAGAGCCAAAACTTGGGGGGCTGGAATATTCTCCCTGAATCTGCTCTCCTATGCTGGGTACCTTACGAGTGATCCCCCTCTCCCGCCCCAACTCTCTGAACTTCACTTTGGACTCCTGGTAAATCTAATAAGAAACTACGTTCAGAAAACGGATCTGGGAGGAGAATAGGCAGGACATTTACAATGAGGAGAATTGAGCTTCCAAACCAGGGCATTGCCTCTGACCTTGGAGAAGCCACTGGTTGGCTCCTCTGTTTCTTTGTGGTTTAAATGGAGTCCTCTGCTGCTGAAGGTCAGCAATTAATGTAGAGAGATTTCTGTAGCCCCATGCCGACCAGACAGGACCTGTCAGTGAGCCACCCGTGCCAAGGCTGGTGGGTGTGGGATGGAGGGCGATAGATTAGAACAGAGACCAAAAGATGGATTTCTCATTTTGGAATGTTCTGATGAGATGATGTTAATCTGATATGATGCGCTGCTGACTGGGGGCAATGTGTGTTTGTAGAGTTTCTGAGTCCCATTATAGAGAGAGATACTCATGCTTAGAGCTGCCATTGAAATCAAGTGGCGTTAGGGCACCTGCTATAAATGTTCTAGTCCAACCTCACAATAGGCCTATGAAGCTGGTGCTGCTGTTCTGTTTACAGATGAGGAACAGAGGCCTGGGCACATTAGGGTTTTTGTAAGAACCGGAGCCAGAACTTACACAAGTTGGTCCGATCCCAGTGCCCGAGGAACCCAGCAGTAAGGGCACAACAGCGGCTGCTGGTCAAGGCGACCATTGTCCTGAGGGGAAACGGGAGAAGCCGTGATGCCACTGGGGACAAGAGCCCAGGACTAGCTGTCACCCCCTCTCCCAGCCTACAGACTCTTTGTTCCTGAAGCTCTTGAAAGAGGAGGGTGGACTTGGGAGGTTGGAGCCCTGAGCCCCCTCCACAGCCACATATCTGTAGCAGAGACTTCAGTGAGCCCGGTGATGTCCCCAGGGTCCACACGCCAATCTAGCTGCCGCTGCCTCAGGGTGCGGAGCTTCTGGCCTGTCTGTCCCCAGCAGGCAGCCCAGAGCTGCCACGCTTGGAGCAATCACTGCCGACACTCGAGTCCCCTCAATGTGGCGTGCACCGTGGGAGTCAGGGGTTCTCCACTGTGGGCATCCCCAGGGCACTTGCTAGAAATGCCAGGAGCGGCCCCAGCACTCTGATTCTGACTTAGGGAACCATGGTGTTTGGCATCACCTACACCTTCCAGCATCCTACTATTAGCCCCATTTACAGAGAGGGTGAAACTGAGGCTCGGAGAGAGCGAGACCTGCTAATTGGTAGAGGAGCTGGGACATGAACCTGACTCCAAAGCCTCTTTCCCGTACTGCTGGGCTGTCTCCTCTGCCCACGGGGAGAGAATGCATTCGTGCCATGGAGGAAACACAGACAAAGGTGACTCTTTTTCCCTGCTGTGCACATGTGTATTTAGGAATAACTCAAACAGATATGCCAGCCGTCTGGCTGAGGGAGGAGGGGTGGTTGCCATGTTAGAGGCCAGGAAGCTAATGGAGGAAGGCAAAGCACATCCTTGGGGTGCACTGTACCCTGCCCAGCATGGCGCACAAGCCCTGTCTGCCCAGACCCGCTTCCCCTGCTGCACCCCCGTGCACATTCCGCACACCTAGCGGCACCCACTTCTCAGAGGTCTCCAAACACCCACTGTTGTCTGGCCTCTGTGCCTTTGCCCTTTTCTTTGTCCACAGTACCCTGTCCTCTGTCCTCATCTAACTCCTCTCTGGCTTTCAAAACTGCAGCCTGACCTGCAGGGGAGCCTGGATGCCCCTGGCTTGGCCTGCCCGAGCCCCTTGGCCTTACTTCTTCCATGGGCCCTTCAAACACGGCTGGTTTTACCACCAACAGTCCGTGGGCTCTTTGTGGGCCTTGTTTGACTCTCATTCATGCATGCAGAGTAGAGGCCTGGCATGTACTTGCTGAATGAATAAATGATTTCGGAGTGTGGCTGGTTTGGGGCGAGGAGAGTAAGGCTCACCTAGGGTGCCACCTTAAAGAAGGCGTTACTCTCAGGGGGACAGGCACCCCAACTCATCCTCATCTAGGTGCTAGGTTGGAGACAGACCTCAGATCAAAGCAGTGATGCCAGGGAGGTGACTGGTCCCTTTTGGGGCAGCGTGGCATGGAGAACCAGGAAGCCAGGCCTCCAGCACAGACCCGTCCTGTTCTGTGATTGGAAGAAGTCGCTTTCCCTCTCCGGGCTTTGTAGCTGCTGGGGACTCTATCCTTTGGTCTTTCTGCATCTGACATCCTGGACCTCGCGATCCCATCAACGGAAGGGGCAGTGTCCCTCAGTGGTCACTGGGCTCCAGAAAACGGCTGGGCAGACTGATGCCGACACAGCTCCAGGGTTGGAAAAGGGAGGGGATTCCCTTGGGAAGGTTCGGCCTTGGTGGTGAGTGGGGAGAGAGGCAAGCACAGGGCACAGAGCTCTGGGGGATACCTTGCGGTTTTCTTGGATTCACATTTGGACACACAGAGCTGGCCCCGCTCCAATCCCCCAGAACTCTTGGCTGAGGAGATGGGAAGTCAAAGACACAAGCACGGGCCCCAGGCAGCTGCTCTTGCTGTGCCGGGGAGAATGCCTGGCGATATTAAGCGTGATTACTCCTGCCAGCCCCGCGCATTCCGGTGTGTGAGCGGCAAAAATGCATTCCCAAAACCGGGGAGAAAGCTCACGCCAATGCTGCTTTTCAGAATGCTGCAGACTTTGTGTTTCTGAGGGGCCCGAGGGTGCTGAGCACTCTAGTCTGCCTTGCCTGATCCTGGGCTTGACACTCAGAGGCTGGAAAGGGCCCACCAGGGGGCTCTGGACCGGGTTCTGAGTCTGGTGTGGCTGTTTTAGTGGAGGGACCTGAATAAACCTCTGCACCTCTCTGCTTCTATGTAAAGGATCTAAGAGGCTCTTGTCATCATTTACTTGAGCAATGTGGGTAGAATCGCAGCACAGGCCTGGCCCCTCGGAGGTGCTCCATGCATCATGAGCTCATGTCCTTTGACATGAAGTCAGAGGACATCCCTGTCCTGGGACCATCCGGACTCTCACGTGTGTTCTTGGATGATGTTAATGACTACTCCATATTTCTTGACCTTGGCCTGGTTGACCTTTGGGCCGGGTCATTCTTTGTTATGGGGGCTGCCCCCTGCATATCAAATATTTAGCAGCCTCCTGGGCCTCCACCTGCTAGCTGCCAGTAGTACCTGCTCCTGACCTCTCTTTAGTGACTCATAAAATACCTCCAGTCATTGCCAATGTCCCCTAGAGTAACGGTCGCCCCTTTTGGACCTCACGGGCCACCAGTGGTCCGCAGACTACCATTTGGCGACTGCTGCCCTAGAGAGCAAACCTGCCCCTGGTTGAGGACCGCTGATGGGAATGAAGGAGAGCATTGTGGGAGCACAGGGCTAACCATGGCCCCAGGGCCCTTGAACCTTAATTCCAGTGCTGAAGCTAAGAGGGTACTTGTTACACTCTAGGCAGTTTCTCCAGCCAAGGCAAATGTTATCATTATAACATTTATAATGATATAAATGTTACCTCTTGGCCACCAGTGAAGCCTGTGTGCTGATCCTTTACTTCCCTAAAATAAGTCCATAGTGATTTAAATTATTAACATTTTTAATAGATTGTGCATTTGAATCATAATTGTATGATGAATATTTGATTTGTTATCTAATCAGGGGATAATAAAATCCCTTAGGAGACACCGAATAACCATTTAAACTACTAAAGACTTGATTAGAACAAAACTGAAGGTGTTACATTAGGTAAACTCATAAACTTTAAACACTTTTTTTGTTTTTTTACGAACAAAGTCCATGATTAAATACATTTACTGGGAAGCGTTTTTCAATGAGAAAGTCTTATCATTGAGGTGACTCTCTCGGGGGCCTCTTGGCAACACCACTGATGCGGAGCTGGTTTGACCCTTCTTCAGAAACAGCCCCCAAATTTCGTTCGTTTTAGGAGAAATGAGAAGTTGGCTTTCGTGTGGACACGCAGTCCATCCTAGGGGTTAGCTGAAAGGCCTATTTTGACTGTTACCTTCTTAAGCCTCTGATTCCTAATCTGTTAGGTGGAAAACCTAAGATGAAATAGACTTCCAGACTGACATCTAGTGTGAAGACACAGACAACATACAAGACAGACAGAGGGACTGAGTTACGAGTATGATGTTGCTGAGACCGGGAAGAGGCAGAGGGGGACTTCCTAGGTGAAGACAGCCTCTTCGGGGAACTCAGGTTTGAGCTGAGAACTGAGAGTGACCAGAGGAACCAGTCACACAGAATGCCAAGGTCAGAGCATTTCTGATCATAACATAAGCTTAGCACCTGCAGGAGGGGGATGTGGGCCAGAGCGAGTGAGCAGAGCTACTGTAGGGGTCGGGGTGGGGGGTCATGAGAGAGAAGGCAGAGGGAGCTCATCGCAGGCCCTCTAGGCCAAGGGGAAACATTTGATCTTGACTCTAGCTACGTAAGAAATGATTTGAGGGCACGATATGATTTACACCTTAAATCTCTCCCTCTGGCTGCCATGGGGAGGAAGAGAGCGTGAGGACGGAGCTGCTGCAGAGAGACTCATGGCTGTCTGTTCCCAGTACCCATGTCGGTACTAAGCTCAGCACAGTGTTCGGTCCAACCCTCAAAAATCTTACTGGTGATAGTTTTTATATGCAAAAACATGGATTCTATCATTTTTGATTAACCTCAATAGAATAAAACAAAACTGAACTCCAGTCCTTAGTTTCCTAAACAGAAGGCTCTCCACTCAAATACGCCCAGAAAGTTGAAGATCTACTTTCAACAGAAAGATCCTGAACACTTTCAGCACCCTGTTACCATGTGGTTCACTAGGATTTCAGGTGGGGCTTGTTCTGCTGCCTCCCAAAGAAGAGAGACCAGCGCCTGGCCAGCTGGCAGTGGCCTCAAGGCCAAGTTCTCTTCTGAAGCATTAGATATATTGCTTTCCTCTCGGGGAGCTAATCGGGGACTCTGTTTATGGCTCCAGCTACATTTGCCACAGGTCTTTGGACTGCAAGGGGAATCCTCAATCCAACCCAATTAATAGAACACTGCTGCACTTTTAAGCTGTCCCCCTCCCAACCAATCCATCAACATAATTTGCACACATTAATCAAGGCATTTACAAAGGGTCCACCAAGCTTTTATCTCACTGGACGAAGAAACGAGACTATTTGGACTTGAGAACCATAACTCTTCCGGAGTCCCTGAAGTCCTGAGCTTGGCTCTGCTCAATGCACTGACAAGGTGAGTTATTAATTAACAATTGAGATAAATGCCGGAATAGCTTCCCCGAATCATGTCAAACCAATTTGGATGGTTATGGGATGGGGAGGGGAGGGAGGAGGAGTGGACAAGAGTAGGGTTTTGTCTGTTCCAAGTACTTTGGACAGACGCCAGTGTTATTCCTCCTCATTTAGACCTGGCTGGTGTGCGCCGAACGCAGGCCAGCATCCTATCTCTTCTCCCAAGGCAGCTTCCTTGGGAGAACAAGGAATCAGGCCTCGCAGATGGAGGTGGGCTGGGAAATGCTATTCTGAGTCCGAAGTTCAGAGAGAGAAATGTGAAAGCTGCTGGGGGGCAGAGGGTCCTCACCTCGGATTACTGATCACACAGGTCTGAGGTTTAGAGGGCCCTCCAGGGAGGCAGGCTGAAGACGCTGGGCTCGCCACTGTGAGGGGCCTTCTCTCCTGTCCTGCGGCCAACACCCCACTTCACGACCCTTCCATTCCTTACACTCCTACTGCACTAAGGTGCTTTACGCCCATCACGCTTCACACAGAGGATTCAAATAATAATAATAACATGTTTATACATCTTATCTTTTTGGAGGGATGTGAGCTCTTTGCGGACACGTGTCATATTTGTCTTAGTATTTCCAAAGTCTAACATTTAGTAAATGCTCAACAAATGTTTGGTAAACCATGAATGGCTAATGATGGATGGATGGATGGGTCACTCTTAATGACAGAGAGTTAAACACTTTTTAAATTCAGAAGTAAACATCAGTCACTTCTCTAGCAAGGGATACAGAGCGCTTTTAAAGTATACTAAAGTTATTCACTCAGGAAGTAAATATGAAACTATGTTCACAGTTTTTTCAATTGCTCATTTTTTCTTGAATTAAAATTCCCCTCTTCTCACTTCACTCCTGTGTCCTGGAAATTCTAAGGGTAGGTGTTTGGGTGTCGGTACTGTGATAGTGGGCTGGGTCAGCTCACCATGGGGAAACCATTGATTAAACAAGTGTTTTTCAAAACACTATCTGCAGACCACGGGCGTCAGAATTCTCTGGGTGCCTGGTCAAAATGAGGATTCCTGGATCCCACAGGTGGCTTAATAAATAGGAACCTGGAAGGTGAGGGTCTGGGAATCTAAATTTTAGACCAGCTTTCCAGTGTGGTTATGCAACACCGAAGTGTAACGAGCCCTTAGTTACAACCTCAGGGGTTACGTGCCGTGGAAACACTGTTGGTTGAGCTCCATCTATGTGGATTTAGCATTTGTTCTACAAAATACCATTAATATGAATGAGGTGAAAGCTAGCAGCAGCCAACATGCGAGGGTACGCTCTGAGCCAGGCACTTGTAAAATGTATTGCATGCATTTTCTCACGGAGATGTCTCACCTGCCTGCGAATGGAGGAGGCACCAGGAAGCCCATTTTACAGACAGGAAACCGAGGCTTTGAGGAGTACAATGATTTACAAAAGTGGGACACAAAGACTGCCTCTTGACCCCAGGCTCTTAACCCTATGATATTAGTGTCACCAAATCTAAAACCAAGGAAGTGACAGGAGAAGGAAGAAGAGGTCTAACTTCAGGGCTGTCTTGAAGCAGAACAGAGGGGAACAAAGATAGCCCCGAGTGTAGAAAGAAGGTACATGACGCAAGGGTGACCTGTGGACAGGCTTAGCTTAGGAAGGGCTTTCTCCTCCCCCCACTCTACCCCAAGCCTCCGCCCACAGACAGGAGAGGGCATCAGGTAGGATAGGATTCCGGGGGAGCCTCAGATGGACCCCCCCGGCTGGCTTGAAGTGATAGGAGTTGGGCTTTGCATGGACAGAGGGCTGGGGCTCCTGACACTGAGTTTGGGGTGACAAAGGGGTGTAGGGGAGGAGTAAGGACTATCACTCCAGGCAAGATAGTCTAACAACACCTCCCCACCTCCCGGCTCTCACTTTTAGAGCACATCCACACCCTCTCCTCTACCCCTGGTGGTGAGGAACCAAAGCTCACACCTCCGTCTAGGTGGTGATAATTAAATATTATTCTCCTGTCACTTGCTGCACATGTTGTGTGCCTTCTCAGACTTTAATGAGCTGGTGTTTGTCTTCCGTAAGCAAAAATATTTCTTGGAGCCTCTTCTTTTTCAAATTGGGGTGAGCAGTGCACGTGGAGACTTCTCACTGTTAAAAAGGCGGTAGGCTTGCTGGCGTGTCGGAACTGTTTCTACTTACTTCTTTGGGGCCACGGCAGGTAAAGCTTGGCCCCTCTGAAGCAGCCAGGGCTTCCTGAGGTTAAGTTAGCCGTCACATGGCTGGGCGTTGCGAGATGTTGAAAGTGACAAGTGTAAGGAGGTAGCGAAGCGGCATGCACTGCTTTTGTGGGCTTTTCCAAGGCAACAGGGTTTCTCCTCTGAGCACACACGCTACTGAAAAGATTTGAACATTTTCTCATGTCGTCCAAGGAAGGCACCTAGCTAGTACCATTCTAGATGCTTCGGGGACGAGTTCATTCATGGCGTATAATGGACGTCTTAGAACAGTGGTTCTTAGAAAGAACCTGCGTGGGCACCCCCCTGGAAATTTAGTAGGAATTCAAATTCTTGCCTCCCACCCCAGGCCTAGAGAATGAGAAACCCTGGGGGTGGGGGCTTGCCATTCTGTGTCCACGCAAGCCCTGTGGGTGGTTTCGCTGTAAGCTCGAATTTCAGAACTACCAGGGGCTTCACTCTCGCACGGAGGAACCCAGGTGAAAAAGGCTGCTCAGGGCTTCAATATCCATATTCGTATTTGTATCGCCATCTAGCACATTAAACTGAGATTTTTTCAAAATGTAAAGTGCTCCTAGATGGGAAAATGATCGGTCTCTCCCAGCTCACTTTGGAAGAGCATGCTGCTATTTCCCCCATCACGAGTGCCTAACAACTTTGTTCCTTGCAGCGGCTGGGAGGAAGGGGGTGCGGCATTCCCAGGGTGCCTGCTCTGAGCCACCAGCGGGTTTAAAAACTCGCGGAGAGCCCCTCTGAGAACTCCCCAAGCAGGACAGAGCCTGGGGCAGAACTCCCACCCCCACCCGAAACAAACACAAACAAGTGACTTAATTAGCGTGCTGCAGGATTGGATCTGGAGTAGATGAGGAGTAACTTTAATATTTACCAATAAACAGCAAAGTGCTTAGCACACCTCCCCGGGAAGTAATTAGCCATAAAAAGGATACTCTGCACAGAGGAATCTCCTCCCAAAAAAGAACTCAGTTAATTGTGAATTGCTTCTGCCAGGTGAGAGAGAATCCGTGTCTTCATCTCACCTGACACAAGCAACTCTGAATTAGCTGGGAGTTTCTTTTTATAAACACTGTGCAGAGCCTGTTTTTTTCTTTTCTTTTTTTTTCCGGTGGTTAATGACTTCTTTGGGAGGTTCCCACAACAAGGCTGTGATTGTCTTTAGCATAATCACCGCCTCATTGGCTTTTGTGGCCTGCCACTCTGCCTCTGCCCATTGCCTGGGAGGGACCCTGACCTGTGTCCCCTGGGGAGTTTGGAAGCACCTACCATGTCTCCATCAGCTCTACCGCTTGGGGATTTCCGTTTTCTCCTGGTGGGAGCCTGGATCAGGGATAGGGCTGGCTGGGGGGGGATGGGGGCTGTGCAAGGCTTCCTCAGGAAGCTGAGTCCCCTCTACCATGTGCGGGTTCTAGCCTCTAGCTCAGAGCGGCTTCTTTCTGGAAGAGGAAGAAGCTGGTCTGTTAGCAACAGCTAGGCTCCTTGAAATCGCCAGGGACCGGGAGCCAAAACAGGGAACCTTACAGGAAAAGCAGTGCGATGTGGACTCTCACCCTTGAAAAAGCACATACGCATTGTGTAGTTATGTCTCACCTCACTCAAAAGTGAATGTAAGCATCTTCTGTTTTGGCTCTGTTTCAGGAAGGGAAATGAATGAATGGGGCTCTGTGAGCTGTGTCAGGCCTATAAGCCCTTTTCTCATTGGTGCACCCCTACTGTGTAGGTACGTTTGTTTATGTCCAAGTTACATACATGTGCAACTGCAGTAACAGATTGTGGAAATGCACAATGTCTAGTAAGAGGATGAGAACTATAAAGATGGAGTGTTTCACACTCTCAGCCACTCCCCGGAGGGACAGCGCCTCACTCTGGACACTCCTGGAGCTGACCCCTGGATAGGGGCTGACGCTCCAGAGCACAGTGATCGGCACAGAGCAGGACACACACACCTTTGTTAAAACCCATAACTGACACGTGGGTCCTCTTACACCTGAAACAATTTTGATGGATCCCACACCCGTACTCATGTTCAGGGAACATGGCATGCTATTCTCAGGAATTCATGTGGCCCATATTCTACCACATTCCTATTTGCTCCCAGAATCTTAACACTTCATCAGGGAATCACAGGAAAATTCAGCTCAGAGGTTAAAACATGGGTCAGCGAACTTTTCCAGTAAAATAACACCCGAGAGAAAAATAGTTCAGGTTTTGTCATCCATGAGGTCACTCAGTACTGACCTTCGGGGTGAAAGCAGCTATGGCCTAGGCATTACTAAATAGGCATGGCTATGTTCTAATAAAACTTTATATATGGACACTGAGATATAATTTCCACATAGTCTTCACTTGTCATGAAATGTTATTCTTTAGATTTCCCTCTCAACCATTAAAAATGTAAAAACTATTTTCAGCTTTTAGACATGTACAAAAGCAGGCTGTCATTTGCTAGCCACTGGTTAGAAGGTGGACTCTGAAGTCCGAGCTGGGTTTGGCCCCTATTTTACTATTAGTGACTGAGTTATCTATCTATCTATCTATCTATCTATCTATCTATCTATCATTGGATTTTAGAGAGAGGAATGGAAAGGAAGAGAGAGATAGAAACATCAATGATGAGAATCATTGATTGGCTGCCTCCTGTACGTCCCCTACTGGGGATCAAGCCTACAACCTGGGCATTTGCCCTGACTGGGAATCGAACCGTGACCTCCTGGTTCATAGGTCAATGCTCAACCACTGAGCCACGCCGGCCGGGCTGTGTCTGAATTATTTTGAGATAGAGACATAACTGCTCTCTAGACCTCGGTTTCCTCATCTGTGAAATGACATCCCTTAGGGCCGTATAAAGGGATGCACTGCTTAGACAGCTCAGCACAGCGGGAGGTGCATTTGGTCATCAGCGGCAGAGATGTGTTTGTAACTCCCAGGCCTGAAGGATCTGGTAGGATGGTTACCCAAAGGCAGAGCCAGGGTCCAGCCACCTTTCTGTGCCACATATACTTGAGAATCCAAAGCCACATCAAACCCCAGCCCCTGCAGCCCATGTCTCCAGGAGCCCCCACTGGCCTGAGGACATTGCATTTGCTTCAAAGGAAATGCCACGACAACATCTGACAATAGTATAGGAGAGATCTTTCAGGAAAAATGACTCGTGACGACCATATAGATGCCGTGCTCTGTTCTTGAGGGGCTGGGAATTAGAAGACGCTTGCTCACCTCCCTCATTATCCTTGTTATCAGCACAGGAGGTTTCCATGGCAACGTTGCATCCGGGCCCTCTCCAGCCGGTCTGGCAGACACACTGCCAGCTGTTCTGACCCAGTGTGCATCTCCCATTGCCGTTGCACAGATCGGGGCAGCCATCTGGTTGGAGAAACGGAGAGGATGAGAAAGAGGGACGTGAGGCCGCGCTGGGGCAGCAGGGGCGCCATGCAAAGGGGGAGCAAGGTCACAGGCAGCCACTGGGCCAGCCTCAGAGTGGGGCTGTGCCTGCCTGGGAGTCAGGGGAGCAGGCAATGCATGCAGGTGCAAGACAAAGTGGGGTCCCAGATGCAGGGGAGCCCCAATGACACTGACCTGTGTGTAGGGGACTGAGGCAACCTTCCCAAAGGGGGGAACAGTCCAGAAAACTAAACTAGCTCTGAGCTTACACTAGGACTAGCAAGGCTGTTATTTCCAGCCACTGGCTCAGGACAGATGCTACCTCAAAAAAACCCAAAACACATGTTTTTTTTTTTTGTTTTTTTTTTTAGGCATGTCTTCTGCAGAAGAGAGAAAATTCCCTATCAACCCAGGAAGGAGTCAAAGTGCCCCCTGTCTTTCAGAATTTTAAAGATAAACTTATATGTGATTATCAGGGGTTTCTGATGGCTAAGAACTGGATGGTTCTGCTGGGCTATTTGCATCGTTTTGTAATATTTAGTTTCCAGGGGGCACTTTAATATATATATTTTATTGATTTTTTACAGAGAAGAAGGGAGAGGGATAGAGAGTTAGAAACATCGATGAGAGAGAAACATCGATCAGCTGCCTCCTGCACACCCTCCACTGGGGATGTGCCTGCAACCAAGGTACATGCCCTTGACCGGAATCAAACCTGGGACCCTTGAGTCCACAGGCTGACGCTTTATCCACTGAGCCAAACCAGTCAGTGCTCCAGGGGCACTTTAAAATGTTGGCTGCTCCTGCATTGGGTGCATATATGTTTATCAGGGTTATGTCCTCTTGTTGTATCAGTCCCTTTAGTATTATGAAGTGGCCTTCCTTATCTCTTGTTATGGCCTTCACTTTGAAGTCTATTTTGTCTGAAATAAGTATTGCTACCCCGGCTTTTTTTTCATTGCCTGAATAGGAGCATAATCAATGGACACAAGAATCTGGGGGTTAGGGAGGAGGGGAGGGGGAAGGACAAGGGGAAAAATGGAGATCTATCTATCATTTGTTGTAATATGTATCTATCATTTATTGTAATACTTTAAGCAATAAAAAAATAATTAAATTGAAAAAAAAATAAAGCTTTAATAAACTAAAAAAAAACAACAAAACAAAACAAAACAAAAAAACAAAAACGTTGGCTGCTTATCACTCAAGCTACTTATGGCCTGACTTAAAAACACCGCAGGACCTGAGGGCTGTGGAAGGAGAAGGTGCCGAGAGACCAGATGGAGGGAGGAATGGACATGTGCCTGGGGAGGCAGTGGGGTGCAAGTAATGCTTATTTTGTGGTTTTCTTTTCTTTTTCTCTTTTTTTTTGGGGGGGGGAATGTGTGAAATCAGCAGCCTACCTAATTCCCTAATCGCTCCAGCACCCAGACCAAGGGCAGCTACACTGTCCTGACCAGGGCCTCCACACGCAGAGCCTGAACGAAGAAAGAAGGGCTGGCGCGCAGTAGCGAGAAGGGATGTCTCCCTCATCGCTCTGTCTCCCTTTATAAGATGCGGAAAGACGCACAGAATCGGTAGGATGTGGCTACACTCACAAAACTCACTTGCTGGCAAGAATTCCCAGATAAGTTTTTTTTTCAAATTTTCTTTGTTTTAGCAGCTTTATTGAGGTATAATTTCCATACCATAAAATGTACTACCTGCTTTAAGTGTACAGTGCAGTGACTCCTAGTAAATTTACAGTTGTAATCTAGGTTCATTTTCGTATTTGATTTATATGTCCCAAATGACCATTAATTTCACTATCCCCAGAAAGTTAACTTTCCTGCATCTCTCTCTCTAATTCTATCTCTCCATCTGCTGACATCTCTATCACCATTTCTTTCTCTCTCTCTCTTTCTCCCCCCCACTCCTAATCGCCTTCATTTTGTTAATCTTTACCTGGCAATAAATATTGATTTTTAGGGAGAGGGAGAGGGACAGGAACAGGGAGAGGGAGAGGGAGAGGGACAGGGAGAGGGAGAAGAGGGACACATTGATTGGTTGCCTTGCACATAAGGTACATGTCCTTGACCAGAATCCAACCCAGGACCCTTCAGTCCTTGGGCCAACGCTTTATCCATGGAGCCAAATCAGCTAGAGCTCTTTTAATCTCTTTTAAACCACACAAAGTGTAGCGTGGATTGGGTCATGGCAGAGGGATCAAGAGCTTTGAAATGATGGAGGTAATTGATTTGAAGCCTTTCTGGTCCAAATCTTCTGAATCTGAAGCATTCCAGAGGCCTCCCCCTGGCATTGTTTCTCTCTCCTCTCCAGTACCCTACATGAGAATGCCAGGAAACCGAAAGAGGGCATGTGGCAGTGCTAGGGGTTTAAAGGATTCCTCCTAACAGGAAAGGTCTGGAGGGTCTGAAATTGAGTTGAAATTTACTTCTCTAAGAAGTTTTGCTCCTCAGTGCTGCTTCTCTCTGTAGCCTGGGTTAGGACTCAGAGAGCAGGGTAAGCCAGAGGAGAAGCTCCATGTGGGCAAGTCTCTCAGGAGGCTGTGACATCTTGAGAAGAGAAAGAAGGTCCTGGGGAATCTGTTTTCTTTTTGCTGCACAACCTGCTTCGGATCCAGTGTGCACACGAAGCACCATGTTTGCATGGCCCACGCAAAGCCCAGGTTCACATGTCCATTCATTCCTTCCTTCCCAAGGAAGTGACTGTGGTCCAGCCTGGAACACCCAGGACACACTCCCTGTTCTTACTGGGACAGTGCCGGGAGGGGAAGCCACCCCCACTTTCAGAGAAATGACAGACATTTCTGCAGGAACAAAAGGGAACTCGGAGGAAAAGTCCCAGGGACATTTCCCAGGTCCTCCAGGGAAAGAGAATACCTGCCATCTCCAGCCACCTCCAGCCACCTCCAGCTGTACAATTGTCACCAGTCGAGTTTGGGGGAGCAGATCTCAGAGGAGACACTAAATGACAGACCCATCTACGTTTGCTCAGCGTGCCATCTATCATATGGGCTTTGCTATTCAGCTACTTTGAGGTCTCATGTTTGACTAAAATCATGCCCAAAGTCTCAAGAGAAGCCTTATTCTGTAGGAAACCCACGTCCACTACCTAGAATTTAAATTTGCAAAGAACACTAGCGTGCCAGTCAGAGACATGCATTCAAAATACGTATGCTCCTAGATTGAATGAGGCTCCCCCCGCCCTTCTCTTTCTCTCTCCATTTTTTTTTTCTCCTTCCCGACCAACTGAAGTGAGATAAACAGACCACAGTAGCGGGTTTTCTCCACATCATATGAGGAAGATGAAAACACGAACAGTGGGAAGCTGGCAAATCTCTGAGAAGTTTCAGGGCAGCTGGGAATTAATGGACAGGACTTTGCTTTTAGCTTCAAGAGGAAGAAAGCAGCCTTGGTAGGTGCATGGCGTTGCTAGGCAACCCCAAGCTACCCCCAGCACAAGTTCATTCTGCTGGTGGCCTTCTGAGGATGCCGCCATGCATTGTGTCTTTAAAGTGCAAAGCCAGCTTCTGCTTAAGGGAAAACAAATGTAGGGAGCAATTAGTCTGGAGGGCAAATGGGTTATCAGATGCTGGCTTTTCCCTGGGGAAGATCCTGGAGTTGAACTAGGCCTATGGCCTCCTACTTGGCATCGAGGAGGGCTCCTGTAGGAGACTCCTGGATTGCAGGCTAGCATTGCCGACTTCCGGAGTGCCCATCTCCAGGACCATGAATGCTTCAGGGCACAGGTGTTTAGTTCTTTGTGTAGCTGGAGAGCTGGCTGTCTGGGGACTTCATCTCTCATGAGCCTCGATCAATAATTCTCCACTGAGGCAACTCTGTCCCCCATTGTTCCCTCGGGGGGTATTTGGCAATGTCTGGAGACTCTTTTGTTGTTGTTGCTGTTGTTAATCCTCACCCGAAGATATTTTTCTTTTTTTTTAAAAATATATTTTATTGATTTTAGAGAGGAAGGAAGAGGGAGAGAGAGAGACAGAAACATCAATATAAGAGAGAATCATTGGATGGGCTGCCTCCTGCATGCCCCCTCCTGGGGGTTAAGCCCACAACCCAGACATGTGCCCTTGGCCAGAATTGAACCTGGGACCCTTCAGTCCTTAGGCTGACACTCTATCCATTGAGCCAAACCAGCTAGGATGAGGATGTTTTTCCACTGATTTTTAGGGAGAGTGGAAGAGAGAGGAAAAGACAGAGAGAAACATCAATGTGAGGGAAACACATCGATTGGTTGCCTCTGACGAGGGCCAGGGCCCGAGGAACCTGCAACCAAGGTATGTGCCCTTGACTGGAATCAAACCTGGGACCCTTTGGTCCACAGGCCAACACTCTATCCACTGAGCCAAACCAGCTAGGGCTGGAGACATTTTTAATGATCATATTTGGGGAGGATGCCACAGCATCCTATAATGTACAGGTGAGTTTCCATAACAAAGACTGATGCAGCCCCAGATGTCAATAGTGCTGAGGCTGAGAAGCCCTGCCCTAGACCTGAAGCTCCCTGAGGCCCGAGACTTCCTTGTTTGCTGTTGGATCCCAGGGCCTGGCCTCATGTCACACACACCTGAATGAATGGAAAGCAGTCAGTAGTGCTAGATTATTTCAGCCTGGCCCTTACTTATAGACTCTCCTGAGAGTCCTGAGAAGATAGTGTGGCCTCCTTCTCAAAGTCAAAGTCTACCTCCCAGGGAGAACTTTCAAGGCCATCAGTGATACCTAGGGCTCATTCTGTCACATTTCCAATGCCTTTGGAAGAGTGGAAATGGAACAGTTTCTAAAACTTTCTATACACAAAATTCCAACCACTAGAAATGAAAATCCGTTGGCACAGTTACCATAGGCAGGCTTTTTGCCTTAACAAAAATTAGAGTTGCAACTGAGCTACATGCCCTTGACCAGAATTGAACTCATGACCCTTTAGTCTATGGTCTGACGTTCTAACCACTGTACAAACTGGCCATGTCAGAAATTTGGGACTAAAAACAAACAAATCCAAACACTCCCTTATATTCAGATGAGTCCTGAATTTTCAACTCCAGACCTGGACTCCAACTTGCATGTCAACACCTCCATCTGTTTACTCACAAACATCTCAAACGAAATGAAATTCAGCTCCCTTGTCCTCCTCCCCCCACAAACTCTGATCCCTTGATCAATGAATGGTACCTCTATGTACCCCACTGCCCAAGACTGAAACCTTGGAGTCAGTCTCCTTTTCCACTCTCCCTCCCACCAGCTCTCACCTCATGTATTTAGGCAACAACTGAGTCCTGCCTCATCTTCCTCTTAGCTATAATAAGTCTTACCCGTCCTTCTTTCCAAATGTCGCTGGTACCTGCCCTCCACCCCCATCCCTACTGCCACTATGTTAACCCAAGCCATGCTCAACATTGCACTGGACTCTTGTCAAACTTCCTGCTTGGTCTCCCTGCCTCCTGTCTTGCATCAGGATCCATTTCTCTCTATTCCTGACATTGTTGGAACAATTCTACAGCTTTCCACTGACCCCAGGGTGAAGTCTGACGTCCTTAACCTGCTTTAAAACCTTATATGACCCAGTTCTCACCATGTCAGCCTATCTCAATATCCTTTTAGGCTTTGGTCCGATGGAAGCCATTGGCCCAATTTCCTTTTTCCTTTCTTCATCTGCTCAACTTAAACCCATCCTTCTGATGCCCACTCAGAATTCATCTCCAGGAAATTTTTCCAGAGCTCCCAAATCTGGATTAGCTACACCTGTCAGGTACCTTTACCCTACACTATGTTATCCCAACTACCATAAGGTATGGCAATGGTCTGGTACCTCCTTGATACTTGCTAGCTCATGTAGGGGCCTTCCCTTAAGGCAGTTTACTGTCATCTGTTGGAAAATTGTTGTAATAAATGTTCACAGCATAATTAACTATAATTTGAACCGTGCCCCTAGAACTGTGCAGTGTACAACTGAACAACGGCCCTGGGCACTCCTGTTATGATGGAACCCTGTCTGGACAGGGACCACATCTGCCTCATTTGCTCTTGGATTGCTAGTATTCAGTAGTCAGTGGAATGAAGGAATGAATGAATGACTTCTGACTGAAATCTGCATCTCCAATGCCTTTGGGAGAGTAGACATGAAATAGTTTCCAAGGCTTCTTTACACATAAAATTTCAAACACTAAAAAACCCACAAACAACCTGACCACTGCCCTCCACCCCCGAAAAGAAATAACCCTTCCATCGACATACTACGTAGGCAGGCTTTCTGGCATAACAAAAATGAGGCATGAGCAAAACAACGTCTCCAACACAGTAAAAAGGGGAGCATAAATGCGCCCGAAGAAAGCTATAATTACCATAAAAGGCTTTTCTAAAAAAGCAGCAAGAAATGTTCTGCCGTGTGCAGCAATTTGGAGGTAGAAAGAAGTGCCTAATGCTGTGGAAGGGGTATGGAAAGAGAAGCAGCATGTTAACATTCAGCATCAAGCACACCCAGGAACAGCAGCGAGGCCAGCATCCTGCCCCGATGGAAATGCATGTGCAAACACAAACCAGGCTGCATGGAAATGAAGACGGATGACAAGGAGAGCGAGAGACACGAGCTGCTCCTGCTCGCTGCCGGAGACCATGAGGAGAGCTGCTGTGTCCTGGATTAACCCTCTGCGGGAAGTCTTTTCTGGATCAAGAGAAAACCTTAACCTTGTGCGGAGTCAGAGAGTTCTGGGATTACATACAGCCTGGTTCTTACTGTCTGTGTCACCTCCAGCAGGTCGATTCACCTCTCACCCCATTAGTAAAACGATACATCTCACTAACTCATCTTATTTCTTGTCCCTCCCAACAGAATACATACAACCTGCTGCAAGGCTGGGATATGTGCCCCTTTTGTTCAATGAGACACCCTCAGTGTTGAGAAGAATGGTGGGCACATAACAGACACTAAATGTTTGTTGAGTGAATAAACTAACAGGATCGATGATAATACATCATCAGATGCCAGAGGGGTTAAATGAAATGAGAAAGGCAAAGATTTTAGCCCAGATCTCGGAACGCTGTAAATACTCAGCAGGTAGCTGCACCTGTTTGCGCGGCTATGATTTTGGCTCTCGCAAATATTCTAATTAGCAGTAGGCTTTTTCTTCCATGCATTCTCTTTGCCTCCCCTTCAGATCAGGAAAGGGACAAGAGCCTTCTCTAGGGCCACCATGAGAATCCAGCTCCACGGAAGCTAAGGGCAATCCTGAGGTTGAAGGTAGAGTTGAAGGCAGAATCAATGGTGGCCTTTTTCTCTTGGGCAGAATTGTACTTTCACATGTTGCTAGTAACTAGGGGACTCCCTCTCCCACAACTGTTTTATTTTATTTATCATTATTTTTGAAATATGTTTTTATTGATTTCAGAGAGGAAGGGAGAGAAAGAAATAGAAACATCAATGAGAGAGGATCATTGATTGCTGCCTCCTGCATGCCCCACACTGGAGATCGAGCCAGCAACCCAGGCATGTGCCCTGACAGGGAAGCAAACAGTGACCTCCTGGTTCATAGGTCAATGTTCAACCACTGAGCAACACCAGCCAGGCTCCTCAAACTGTTTTAAATATCACTGTTTTCCAAGAGCTGTGCATTGTTAGAATTAAGGAGCAGCCACGCACAGGAAATAGGTAAGAGTCCACCACTGTATTATAAGGCTCTTTAGGGTTGAAAACAGCTGAGATGTTGGGAACTAGGGATCACCAGGGTTTCAGTGTCCATTTATATGAAGCAGCAGCGGCAAATGCTCAGGAAATTAATCTGGTGCTTGGAGACACTCTGGGGAAAACGCCAGCTAATTTTAGGAGAGTGGCTGCCAAGGAAGCATTCCGGCCTCAGGAAAAGGGCAGAGCCGTCCCTCTCGCTCACGGCGGAGGCCTCTATTTCCAGGCACAGATTGGCATGGACACTCAGCCATGAATCTGAGTTTGAACAGCTGCCCCCACTTTGGTGGAAAAGACATGAAAAATCCAGAGGCAGATGTTTCTGTTTGTTTCAACAGCATCCAATGCCTTCAAGGGTTTGCACAGAGGCAAGTGTGGGGGATGCTGGGGCAGAAGGCCCTGGAAGGCCAGTGGTCCTTTGCATGGCCTACTGCTCATCTTCTGCTCGGCAGGCAGAAATCCCGCCCCTCTGCCCAGCAGCAGCAGACACGGCAGAGCCTCCGCAGGTGATGGAAATCCGCATCCAGCTGTCCACTCTGCACATTTCCTGCACACACCTGCATTCTCACTGATCAGCATCCTTTCCGTCTGCCTGGGAGAAGGGAGGCAGCCAGCTTAGTC